>RJWH01003253.1:0-63984 GCA_004363575.1 Solenodon paradoxus | reverse complement strand
TAACCTGAATACTCATTTAGTTTGGGCTCTTGTTATCTGGGATCCTGCAGCCTGAACCAACAGGCTGAGTTAACCAGCAGCCACTAATGTTGGCTCAGTAAGAGTAAAAGTAGTACAGAACCCTGAGGAAAATAGAGAAAAATTGTTCATATGTTGGTTTTTAAAATAAATTTTAACCAGGGAATTATGCGACATTACACCTCAAGTACCTTACTCTGAGCTGTGTATACTCAGGTTCGTGGGTCAATTCCAAGTTACTGTTTACCTTTTTGTCACTACCCTCAGCAGCAGACACGGTGTCAGGAAGGGCTCCATCGTCAGCTGTGTCTGAAACAGCATGTCTCCTGTCACGTAGTATGGAGCGCGGGCCTCAGACAGCAGATTCCCTGTGTATCTCTGCTTGTAGGAAGCTCCAGAGAAGTCTCCTCTGACCTACCTGAGGAGGTCAACTCTCCTTTTTGTCAGACGGTTGGACTTTGCCGGGGTTAGGCAAGAGGCCCCTCCATCCTGTTTGTGCTGAGGTTTGCAGTGGTTTCCTTGTCTTGGCAGCAGCCATCAACTCTTTACCAGAAAATGCCAGATGAATAACACTCAACAGTATGTTTATGTAGCACTTGAACCACTTAAAAGATGATCCCACACAGGTGCTCAGATGAATTTCCTGACGCCTTTCCTTGTTTTAAAATTTTTACTGAAGTAGTTTGTTTCCAACCAGATATGTTTCCAGTGTGTAGCATTCAGTTCAGCACCTGTGTATGCTGTGTTATGATCTCCACCAAAAGTTTCCGTCTGCTGCTGTGCATTGAACCCTGTCCCTGATTGCCTTCCCTCCATCCCTCTTCCCCTGTGATAACCACCAGAGTCTAGTTTCCTTCTTCCACCACAGAACTTTGTTTGTTTACCTGCCCTCAAGCCCACTGCCCCTCTAGTCACCACCATTTGGTGGTCAGAGTCTAAGGGCTTGCTTTTGTTTCATTTGTTAGTTTGCTCTCTTTCGTTATCTTTCATATATGAGTGAAAGCATACTGTATTTGTCTTTCGCCTTCTGATTTCTGCTTCACTCAGCATGATCCACCAATGATTGTCAAGATCCACCCATGTTGTCCCAAATGGCAAGGTTTTATATTTATAATGAGCTGAGTACTCGTCATCTTGTGTATACGTATCTGTCACATCTTTCTCCACTCACCTGTCAGTGGCACTTAGGTTGTTTCCATGTCTTGACTATTATGACTAAAGCTGCCATGAATAGAGGGGTGCGCATATCTTTTCAAATTAGTGTTTTCATATTCTTAGGTTATATACCTAGAAGTGAGATAGCTTGATCAAATGGTATTCTCAGTTTTTTGAGAAACCCCCATGCTGTTTTCCATAGTGATTGTACCAATTTACATACTTAGTAGTAGTAGTATACTAAGGGTTTCCTTTTTCCACATCATAAAACTATGTTTTTCTAGATGAAATATTTAAGTTCCTATTTATGGACTTCTTTAAATGTATGGCTGAAAATTTTCTTTTCTCAATTTTCAGTTGTGGTCAGAAAACATGTGTGATACTCTTTCTATTTTTATATTTTTATATTTTTAAAGGAGGGGTGCAGGCTGGAATGAAGGCGAGCAGGCAGGCGGGAAGAGAGAGGAGGAAGGAGCACTTTATTTTTTATTTAGTTGTTCACATTGGTGGGTTCCCCTGGACCTGTTACTTGAAGCCAGCATTATATGGCCATATACTCCTTTGGAGACAGTTGACCCAAGCGCTGTTTCACCAGGGTGCACCAATGTATGATACTCATAATTTATGAGTCCAGTTTTTAAAAAACAAAGACAGGAATCAGGTAAACCATGGGCTTTGGAAATCTGTCTACAGTCTGATGCCTTGAATCCTTTTGTATCTACCAATCAGCCTGATTCATTCTGACCCAACTGACCACAGAATCTAGAAATGGCCCTGTGATCACAGATGGTTCCTGGGACATGCCTAGAACCGTGACTACACAAGGAACTCTTGTCAGTTTAAGCAAAACCAGTGAGTGCCTCTCAGAGCTGTCGGAGAGTTTTTGATGCACATGTGAGGTTTCAGGCCCAACACTGTTGTTCTCAGAAAAATAGAAGTTGACTGGAGCTGCCACTCAAGTACATTTTATCAGCTAATAAATGGACATGGTCTTGTCAAGCCCAGAGTGGGCAATATGATTTTTCTAAAGAGCTTTCGAGTTTCTTCTTTTGGGATGCTTTGCCTCTTAAAATAGCAATAAAATATCCTTTAAGTCTCATTCCCTCTAGTCCGTATCTGGCTGCTGTCTGCTCTGTAATGACAAAAAGGCTGCCCTCACTCGAGACTGTGTGGCTGGCATGGCTTCCCGTTCCAGCTTCAATTATATGTTGAATTTTCTCAAGTGGGATGTTTAATGATCCTCTGAACAGACTGTTTATGCTGAATGAAGCCCTTCAGAGAGCATTTGGACCTCCCTTCCTCTGCCGCTTTTTGCTGGTACATTCAGCTCACAGTTTTTGACTGAATGTGTGAATTTTATCCTCCCAGCAGGCAGAGCAGTCGAACTGAACTCTCCTCCCACTCTCTGCAATGCTGGGGAGCTATCCCACAGTCTGTGAAAGCAAAAGGCTAATCAGCAGGCCAAGCATTAGGGTGGAAACATCAGCCCCCAACTCAAGGCCGCCAAAGAAGTTTCAGCATCTTGTCTCTTGGATCCCTTGCTCCCTGCACAGTAAAGGCGTGGAACGGGAAGTTACCGAGAGTGGCATCTTAACAACTTAAGATCTCATGTTCGATTTTCCTTAAGACTAAAAGGTGGAAATGGAAAGCTTTGAACATGGGCTAATTTCTAAAGTACATTTTGGGATTAGGTTAGGTTTAACAGAGAATTAACAGAGATCCAAAATAACGGCAGCTTAAACAAAAACCAAGTTCATTTGTTCCTCGTTTAATAATAATTAGTAGTAGTAACACCAGTAGAAATGACATAATGTGTATTTTTTGCCTGGCACTGTTGCTAGTACTTTTCATATATTAATTTACTTAATCCTCACAATATCCTCTGAGACTTGTACCACCTTCCAGGAGGAGTTGTTGAGGCACAGACGGTCACGTCATTTACCCAAAACCACACAGCCAGGGAGTAAAGAGTCAGGGTTTGAAGCCCCCAGTGTCTGGCTCTAGTCTGTGCTCTTAACTGCATGCTATTTTGTCAGCAAAAAAGCTACAGGTTACCAGGGCTGATGTGGTAAGTAAGCAGTGCTCCCCGTCACTCTCGGGGACCCAGGTTCCCTCTCCTTTGTTACTCTGCTGTGTGTGGTT
Organism: Solenodon paradoxus; assembly: GCA_004363575.1. Classification (NCBI taxonomy): domain Eukaryota; kingdom Metazoa; phylum Chordata; class Mammalia; order Eulipotyphla; family Solenodontidae; genus Solenodon; species Solenodon paradoxus. Next base: position 60,669 of record RJWH01003253.1, on the reverse strand, counting down.
TCCATTTCTGTCCTCACTGCAATGTTCTGGAACTACAGAATGCCCGAGGTGGAAAGGACCCTTCAAATGGTTAAGCAGCCCTGCATCTCTCTTTGGGAAATGTGGGAGTGGTGCTTGTCTTGAACCTGCCACGTGAGGGCATCTTCAATGTGAGCAACTCACTACAAAGGAACACAGGCTCTCTGTGAGTCTGGCCCCGAGAGTGGTCTTCTGGAACCTGGGGGCCCCCGCAGGGCAGTTCCTTGAGGCCTTGTTCGTGGTCCTGGGAGTTGGAGGCCGCTGGTTGTCCCTGCCCAGGGCGAGGTGGCGAGGTGGCGTGGTGGGCGCACAGAGCAGTGGACTAGCGGTGTGTATAGCAGCATGAAATTACTGAAAATGAAAGATAAGCAAAAAGAAAAAGGGAGATTTTGAGCACAGTATCATTTAGTTAAATCAATAGTCTCTATATGACCATCTCCTCAAGCCTACTACATAATAAATGTTTAAGAGAAAAAGAAAGATGGCAAATTTTTTTTGAAATGCATTGTTGTTTGCTTTTAAAATTATTTATTTTTTATTTTATTGAAGGGACATTATAACACGACTTAGAGGTTTAGGGGTATGCCTTATCCTAAATCAGCACCCTTATGTAATATGCTAAGTTCACTAGCAACAGTTCATTTCTATCCTTCATTACATAGGAGAGTTTTGAGTTGTTGTTCTTTTTTTAATGTGATTTTTCAATAGACCTTATATATTACCCAAAGTCCTGGTTGCCATAAGCTTAGTATTCTCTTACAAGAATTTTCTTTATAATTTTTGCTGATAAAAGGCAGGTGTTGTCAACTCTAGCCCCTTTTTTTCCGCTGTAATAATGTGCATTTTCCTCAACTATAAAAATCATGCTTATTGAGGAAATTTTGGAAAGTCTTTTAAAACTTAAAGGAAACAAAAATCCTTTATCTTACCACCTGGGGGATAAGCACTGCAAACTTATGATAGATTTTTGTCTTTCCTCTGTGCTTATATAAACACACATAAATTTTATATGTATGGTAGTTGAGAGTCTGCCGTAAATAATGTCGTACCTGGCTCTATCCTTTAACCCTGTGATATGCTTTCCCATGTCATTATAAATTCCTAATAAACTTCATCTAAAACAAACTCTACTGTGCCTCTTATGTGCCAGGTACCAGTTAGCGCTTTACATATATTAATGGTCACAGTACTTTGAGTTGGTCTTTTATTTTCAAGGTCATGGTTTTCTGACAAAGCACCCCAACATGTTTTTTTATAGCCCTGATGTCCATTAAAAATGCTGTTTAAAGTAATAGTCATGGTACTGTGTAATTGATTTGCTTTAAAAATGAACAGTGATTTTAATAAAATTAAAATGCTGTTTACACAGGATGAGAATCTGAGATCTGTTACATGTTGTCACAATGAGATTCTTAGTAATAAGAACCTGACATCTTAGTTGTAATCTTATAAATGAAGGGACTGGATTCTGAATACACTTTATCAGATGCCTGTGTCCCAGCAACACAAAGGACAGCAGTGAATGCCCTGCTTTCAAAATAGGCAGGTGAGTCAGAGGAGAAAAACTGCCTTTGGTGTGGAGCTGGGGGGCCTGAACGTTTTCACGTGTGGCCTCTGACAGACATCTGGGGCCCTGTGACACACGTTGCTGGGCTGAGAGAGCTTCCTTACAGCTTACACTGCTCACTACAGCACTTCTCTGCAGCAGGAAGGAAGCATCTCATGGCCTTTTCCCGTCTCTGGTTTCTTGAGGACTCCTTATGTTCTCCCCATGTGACCTCAGGCCACACAGATGACTTCTTACTCCTGTTATATAGTCTGGGTTCTGAGAAGCTTTAAAAGAAATTGCATGACTAAAGAAACTTGGGAAATGCCGGATAAGCAAGGTTAAGCAGATTTACCTAATGCAGAATTTCTAATAACTTCTCAAATCCTTTTGTATCCTATGATCTTTGTCAAGCTCCAAGATGAGGCTACATGGCGCAGCATTTCTCAGGCATACTTGTCTGTGGAACTCCTTTTTTTCTTAAGGATCATGTGAGATTGATACTTTGCAGAACCCATCTTGGTGAAATTAAATCCTCCAAGTGCCCACAGTTTGGGTCCATCTTCCTTTTACACAGGCCCATCTTTGCTTCTGAATGGTGGGTCTGCCTTGTCAGAATTTAAGGACTCCATTTTTAAAATGACCTTTGGGGCATCCAGTGCCTGCTCTTCTCAGTCCATGTAGCGCAAGTGTGCCAGACAGCTGCTGAGCTTCTGAAATCAAAGAAAATTTCCAGACCATCTCCAGGGGCCTGGTTATAGCTCACTGAACATGAGGCTTGAAGTATCGTTTTCTAAAACTGAATGAGCAAATTAGAGGAAGAGTTAAATGGGTTGGACCCAGAAGAACTAATGTGAGAAATGTTGTTAATAAGATCCCTAAGAACTTTTCTGGGAACACTCACCCCCAGCAAGGGGAGGAGGACGGCTCAGAGGAGCCTGACTCTCCCCTGATCTTGAGGACCCCAGTGAAGACACTGGACTCTTATCTTTCTCTCTCCATTTTTCAGAGAAGACCTCTGGACTTTCTTCACCTTTTGTTTTACAGAAGAGGATGTGGAGAACTTTGACGTGACCAGTTTGTCTCAGGACATGCTGAGGAGCATTGAAGCTGACAGCTTTTGGTGCATGAGCAAGCTGCTGGATGGCATCCAGGTGAGCAGGTCCAGTCCTGCTGGACGCTGGTGAGTGGGGCTCCCTGCAGGCCTTTGGGGTCCTGATTGCTCTTCTGCATCTCTGGGACCCCCCACCCCCACTACCACCCAGCTGCCTCCTCCTCCTTTTGGTCCCGCCATCTCTATTGCCTTTCATTAGCTTTGTAGCCTTCACAAGGCCATGGTCTAGTGTCCCCTGGAGTCTCAGCAGGTGTCTTTGTTGTTCTTGCTCTGTCATTAGAGTGTGGCCCCTTCTCTGCCAGGCCTCTCCCCAAGCCATGTGGTCGCCCTACAGTGCACTCTGTTAGACTTGCCTGCCTCTGCTGCTCTGTAGATTCCTTTGTTCCCCCAAACAGTGACATCGGCTTTGGACCAACATCTGTGTTTCGCTGAACTCTAGGGGAGGTAGCATGCCATTCGGAGTCCCTGTTCATCCAGGGCTCTTTGTCACTTGCAGGATAACTACACCTTTGCACAACCAGGAATCCAGAAGAAGGTCAAGGCACTGGAAGAGCTTGTCAGCCGGATCGATGGTAGGTTCAGAGGAAGAGGGATTCTCTGGGGACAGCACAGTGTGAACTGGACACAGCCTGACACATACTTGTGGGTCCTCAGTCCCTTCCTAGCCATGGCTCTTTCACCCTGTGCTGGCAGCGGCACCAGTGCCGTCACATCTCCACAAAAGGAGAGCTGGTACCTTAAATTCCTTTTTCTCCTTAGTTTTCTGTCACCACATTCTATCAGTTCTTAATCATCTCTCCTCTCACCCTGTCATCTCCATTTTCCTAACCACAGCTATATTCCAGCCCGGCCTGGATTTCATAGATCCCTCCTGGAAGGTCTTGCCTCCTCTGTACTGTCCTCTTGTAGACATCTGTCACACAGCTGCATCTTTCTAAAGCACTGTTCTGGTCACAGCCCTCTTCTGCTCTGGAACCTCCTGTCGTTCTCCATTGCTTTTAGCATCAAGTCTGGCCGTGTCCTTCCTGTGGCGGTGTAACTCAGGACTCCTGGACGGAGTCAGGGTCCTCGAGCCTGGCTGATACCCTAGCAGGGCTTCCCGTAGCTCCCTGTGACCTGCTTGGACTGGGGGAAAATGAGACCGGCTTCCTGAAGCAGAATGTGTTTGTAGAACAGAATCTGCCTTACAGCAGTTCCTTGGCTCTGACTTGGAATCATGGAATGTGAAAACCGAAAGGCAATTCAGAAAGCCCTGCTGTTCAGAAGAAGAAACTGAGGGCCAGGGAGAGAAGTCAGAGTTAAGTTTCATGAAGAGCACATAGAACCTAACAGTGAGATCTTCTGTGAGACCGGATCTCTAGCACCAGCTAAACCGTGGACTCTACCAATCTCCCCACCAACAAATAAATCTCATTTCCTGGTTTTCTCAAGCATAAGTTTTCTGCCTCACCTAAGTGATCCTGTCACCTCTACCTGTACCCCTGCACGCACGCACGCGCACGCACACACACACATACCCACCCACCCCCACCCAACCACCCCCCCTTTCTGTTTGCTCTCCTCGTTCTCGTTTCATGAAAACCTTCCCTGATTTGTTCCACTCATTCCAGCTGCTTTTTATGAAAGGCCTTCAATCTTCCCAGCCTCATTTGCTTATGGACAGTTGTTTCTCATACATCACATGCACGATGACTTTCACTGCTTTCTTATCGCCCCGTGGCAGGGCCCACACGCAGCTGTCTGCTCCTCTCACCTGGGTCCCGGAACAGGCATGTGCTGCTGTGGGCAGGGGTGCTGAGCTGCCTGATGGGCCAGTCGTAGGTTGAGTTCCTGTCTGCCCTCTCATTTTCTTACAAGTACCTGGTAAATAAAGGTCTAGTACTTTACCATGTGGATTTTTAAATGTAAATGTCTTTATCATTTCTTTGAATTATAGAATACTCATTCCAAAAATTTAAACCATTCAGAAAAACACAAAGTAAAAAGAAAAAAAAATCTCTACTCCCCAGAAGTAACCATTATTAAAGGCTATTCTAAAAAATTGTATTAACAGTTTACCACATGCCAGATGCTATTGTAAGCACTTTATTTTCTCATTTTATCCTCACCCAAACTCTGAGGTATGAGTGATTATCCCCATTTTACATATTAGGAAACTGCAGAGGACCGTGGTTTTTTAAAACCCTGTTAAGCATTACTTGAAGGACTGTAGACCAGGCGTCAGGTTTGTTGGGCTGCTGCAGAAACCGACACTAACACCAAGGGGTGCAAGTTAAGAGGGAGCTGGTTTCTGTGAATACGACGAAGCACTTTCAGTGAATCACTTACTACATCGGTAGGAGAGACTGCCCTTGAGTCCAGTCAGTGAACCTTTCACTGGCAGTGTTCAGTCCCTGCTGGTAGCCATCTGTCAGGGCTGCTGAAGAGGAAGTCCTCACCAGCGGGAGGATAGCCAAGGTGACCCCGAGGTCCTTTTCCATTCTGACTCCTCTGATGAGTAATAAGGTCAAGCAGCCAAGTGAACCTTGTTTCTCCTGCTTTATGGCCAGAGCAGGCCTGCAAAGGAAGAAAGGCACCTACACTGTCATCATAGGATGTTAACATAGCTCTGCGGTGTGCAGCTATGTTAGTTAAGCACCAGTGCTGCTGGGAGATATGGAACAAAGCCTTAAAGGACTAGCAGTTGCCAGTGTGACCCTCTGAGCCAGCAGGAGGGGGTTCAGAGAAATGGAAACTGTCTTTTTGAATCATGTGACTCAGGGTCCTAGCCCTCAGGGCCATTGGCACTTCCTGTTTCAGAGCAGGTACATAATCACTTCAGGAGGTACGAGGTGGAATACCTACAGTTTGCCTTTCGTTGGATGAACAACCTGCTAATGCGGGAGCTGCCCCTTCGCTGCACCATCCGTCTGTGGGACACATACCAGGTAGGAGCATCCCCTGTTCGCTCCATGCCAGGCACCCCAAGGCGCCCCGCTCTGTGTCCTGGTGAGCAGTGCTGCTGCCCAGGGGCTCTCCCACGCCTTTCTGCTTCTATGTCTGCCCTGGCTCCTGCTCCTGCTCCCGCTCCCGGTGGGGCCTCTGCTGCCCAGCAGGAAAGGGGTCCTGCACCGCTTTCCCACCTGGCAGAAGGATGGGAACTCAGAGGACTAGAGGCTGTTCCTTGTCAGGGCCTGGAGACCTAACGGTTTTTTCCCTTTACAGTCTGAGCCAGATGGGTTCTCCCACTTTCATCTCTATGTGTGTGCAGCCTTCTTGATCAAGTGGCGGAAGGAAATCTTGGATGAGGAGGACTTTCAGGTGAGTGACCAAGAACTTATCCTGGGCTGGGGATGCGCTTCAGAACAGGAGTTACCCTGTTAGTGAGGCCATACTGATAGAAGGGGCCACAGCAGAGGACAGGAGGAAGGGTGCTCAGAAAGGCGTGCTCCTCTCAGCTGGCAGGAAGTCACTGGCACCCAGAGCCCTTCAGTAGGAAAAGGGTCTTAGTGCCGGAGAGGTTGCGGAGCACCTGGGAGGGCCTAAGAGCTTGCATTCATTCTCTGACAGGCATTCGTTGTGTGTCAGCCACATGTAAGCACTGCTGAAGGCAGAAGATGGATTAGAAAGTAAAACCAAGATGGATCCCTATTCTCATGGAGCTTGCCTACTAGTTAGAGACTTAAAACCATAGTAGATTAAAAAGAATTTCAGGTGATAAGAAATATTTTCTTAAAAAAATAGAGTAACATAAAGTGACTGTTAGGTGGTGGGGAAGGGTCAAGGCAGCAATTTCAAGTACAACAGTCAGGGTGGTCTCACTGAGAAGGTGGCGTTTAAGCAAAGACTTGGGGAAGGTGAAGGGTGAGTCATGTGGACATCGGGGAGAGAGTCCAGGAGAGGGACCCGCCTGTGCAAAGGCCTTGAGGCAGTGGCATGCCTAGCTGTTTTAGGAATTTTGACAGCGACCAGCGTGGCCTGGAGCAGAGTGGTCCAGGGAATGGGTAAGAGGTGTGAGGCCACAAAAATGATAAGGACTCAGATCATGGAGGACTTTGTAGCCACATTAAGGACTTTGGCTTCTTCTCTGATGGAAAAGGAGTCATAAGAGGCAGAGGGGGGACCTGTCTGCCTTTATATTTTCCAAGGATCGCTCTGGCGTCTGGCATGGAGACTATAGGTGTGGGCAAGGGTGGAAGCTGGGAGACGACCCAGGAGGCTATTGTAATCCTCTAGGTGAGACATGAGGGTGGCTTGAACCTGGATGGTGTCAGTGGCCAGAACTTGGAAATTACTGTTTTAAGGGGAGGTGCAGGTAGGAACAAAGGTGAGTAGGCAGGCAGAGCGAGGAGGAAGAGCAAGTTATTCATCATGGTGGTTCTCCCCAGACTAGAATGTGAACCCAGGTCCTTGGGATGGCTTGCACGTCTGCTGGAGGCAGTTGACCCAACTACTCGACCAGGATGTGCCCTTTTTGAGAACTTGGCTGTATTTTGCAGGTAGAGCTAACAGGACTTCCTGGCGGATTGGCTACAGAGTATAACAGAAAAGTATGAGTCGGGTGACTTCACAATTTATGAAAAGGCTGTAGGGGTACCAGGTTTACGGAGGAAGATCAGAAGTTTGGTTTGGGGACCGTTGGATTTTAAGTGCCATTAGATGTGGAAGTGACGAGAGTAAAATAAACCTTATGGTTCTGGAGTTTGAAAGAGAAAGAGGTCTGGACAAGATCTCTGTGTCTAGAAGCCTTTGGCTAGACAGTACTTAAAGCGAGGACGGAAAGCCAAGGAAGTGAGTGCAGCCAGAGGAGAGAAGAGGACCAGTGGGCACACTCCTACACCTCGAGGCCGAGAGGGCGAGGCGGGTGGAGCACAGAGGCAGAGGGCCGCCCGGGGAGACTGACGAGGGCGTGAGTCCTGGTGAGTGCCAGGCAGACAGATGCTCCAGGGGCCCCGAGGAGACGGAGACCCAGGCTGTACAGTCCGCAGAGGCTGCAGGTTGTTCATGGTGGTTCGCTGTAGGGATAACAGTGGATTTAGTTTCTGTTTTGTACGTTTCTCAACTGGGAGAGGTGTTTGAGGTTTTTGTTGTTTTTGTTTTTTAAAGATGTGCTTCTATTTAAAGCAGAGGCAAAACCCAGACAGAAGAGACTGTGTTTCAGTTCTAACTAGTAAGGTCAGTGTTTTTCAGCAACATCTTTTCTGAGAGGCCCCCCAAGCAGTGCCATGCTCGCTGGTGTTAGGAAAAGAGCAGAAACCTGGCCAGTGAGTAGATGGAAAGACAGACCCAGCTTGCCCCAGTAAGGGCTCAGGAAACCAGGGGAAGAGCAGAAGTTGGCTGTGTGAGTAGGTGCGAGCCACAGGCTGCAGGCAGCTGACAAAGAGCCATGGTTTCGGCCAGCAGTCAGCATGCGTGAGGCCCTAAGATAAATGAGGACCAGGGACCAGAAGGGCTGCGTGCTGGGCTGAGCTATCAATTTTGATAATGTGGTTGAGGTGGAGCAGGATATGGAGAGCATGGAGTCTAATTTAGTTATCACCAGCCAGGCTCTGAGGGCCTTGTCATATGTGATGAAAGTGTTTCCCAGATTAGCTCCGGGAGGTGGAGGTGATTCCTGGAATGGCTTTTTAGCAATTCACAGTATCGACAGAGCATAGGTCAATAGTCTCTGACTTTAAAACTAAGACTAGAGTTGTTCTCCTTGACTGGGTAGTATATTTGATTTTCTGATAGATTTGAGGTCTTTTGGCAATAACCCACAGTGCAATATTGGGTTTTTCGTCTGCTGCTGTATTAATACCTTAGTTAGTCTTACTCATGAAAGGGGCTCACCAGTTTCTTTTAGATAAAATAGTATGGATGATTTAACTGGATAGTCTGCAGTTTTTTCTATCCCCATAGTTCTATAGTTCTATGAATCATTTAAAAAAGTGCCTGACTATGTTAGGATCGACAGGTGGTGTCCTTAGCAGATGGAAGTGTTGTGACATGGGTATGAGGACCAGGGGACAGAAGCAGTGTGTGACATTGTGTGATACTGACCTGTGACCTCTGCAGAGAAAGAAGGCATGTGCATCTTAAATGCCAAAGGGCTACCTATAATCAAATTTCTGCAGAAGTTCTGTCAGGAACATAGGGTACCCAGGGAACTAAACAGGCTCCGTCCAGCGAGAGAAGTTGGAGGGCCACCAGCTGAGTGACTCAACAAGAGCAACAAGTTGAAATAGCTATAGAAATAAGAGTGACAGTTGTGACAGTGTCGGCAGACCAGACATTTGTCACCCTTAAAGGGCAAGGAAGAAGAGCCAGCAGTAAGGGGAACAAGAGAAAGGGCATCGGGGGAAGCTATGACCTTCCTTCTTAAATTGGGGACTGTGCAGAGTAGCACTTGATCTCCGGACTCCATGGTGTCTGGAGCCAAACCGCCTGGGGTCAGGCTCTAGCTCTGCCACTTTTCTAGTATGAAACCTTAGCCATGTAACCTGACTCTATGCCTCAGTTTCCTTACCTGCAAAATGGGCATATGAGTATCTACCTCCTAGGGCTATTGTCAGGATCAAGCAGATTCGTCTGTGTGAAGCAGTTAGAATACTGTACTCAGCATGGACCTCCCCCCCCGCCCCCCAACACACACACAAACAGCGAGCTTGTTATCATTAATATTGGACTCCCTGTAATGAGCCTGGGACTTGGTGACAACAAAGCATAAGGGACCCAAGCCTCTAATTAAATGCTTTTGAACATACCTAAGTAAACTACCCTCGGCTGACCTAGGGTGAAACTGCTGAGCTGAATGAACAAATAGAAGGTGGGGGTCAGTGCATGAGAGCAAAGCGTAGCACCCCAGCTATAGCATAAACACCGCCCCCCCCACCCAAGGGAAGGGCATCTGCTTCTCTGTGACCATGCAGTTGTTGGGGTTACTGCCTAGAAAAGGGGACCAGAGCCTGATCCTCCAAAGAGGATCACACTAAAAAGTCCCTTCTGAAGCCTGAACAAGGGACACATCTGAGAAAGGGACAGAATGTAGGGCAGAATGGCCTGACCTTTGGGACTGAGGGCTCCTGAAAAGGAGAGCTTCTGCAGAGCTGGACCAGGGGTCTTTCTTAGTAGCAGGGGCCCTCGGAGATTTTGGCCATCAGCCTGGGCTGGTATAATAGAATATCTGATAATAGAACCATGGCAGTTGCTAGTAGACTTTCTTCTCACAAAGTAGACGTTTAACCAAATAATTGATTGTTTTAAAACTTATTCTGTTATCCTCCTGAGTCCTCCTGATGCTCTCCTGCTATTGTGGCTCCTGAGTTTTCTCCTTCCACTGCTAGGAGGACCTGTGACCTCCTGATTCCTTTTTATGATCTCCCTGTGGGTAGGTACGGGGTCGAACAGCCCACTCCGTCTCTGTGGGAAGGAGGGGCACTAGTGATCACTGCTCCCTGATGGCAGCAGGGAGTCCTAGAGCACAGAGGGTGGGCGTCTTGAGGAGGGAGGCAGCAGAAGGAGGCAGTGCGACTGCCATGTCGGGGCGGGCCAGCATGCTGTGAGGACTGACTTTGGAGAAGAGACCACGGGATGGAGATGGGGCTTAATTCCATCACAGAGAAACTCTTCCCTCCTTCCCTGTCACACCAACAGCCCCGATCCTAAAGCCTGACGCAGTAACTCTTGAGCTTTGACCTGCTAGCTCTTCGGAGCGAGAGTGAGGAAAGAAGCCTTGTTCCCATGCCAGGAGGTTAGCGACATAAACTAGAGAGTCACAGTGAAGGAGGATTGCACCTTCCACTGTTACAGAACAGAATCATATTAATGAGAACGGACTTGCAGCCTTCTTTCCTCTGTCCAAGGCTAAACCTAGAATGTTAGGTTCGATGGGGAGAACCACAGAATTAGGTGACTGGAAGACATATTTTGTCCTGACACCCAGTAGTGGATGTCAGATTTTGGGGAAGACTTCCCAGAGCAGATAATGTCACACCCAGAAGGATAGGAGATCTGCATTCTGTGAGTGAGGATGCGCACGGCAGGCCCTCCATGGCTTGGCATGCTACCACATAATTACAACCACAGCAGGAGTTGCTGGGAGGAAGAAGGGAAATAGAAGATTCAGCACGCGTCTCAGAGCATGAGCGACATGATGATGAACACTCAGGAAAGCAGAGGACAGAAAACATGTGCACCCACAGTGACCCACAGTGCATGTGGCGGCAGCGGGTGGGCGGCCTTGTGGAGAGCACTGAACCCCTCCCTTCCTTGTCCCTGAACGCTCTGGAGAGTGGCTGGTGACCACAAGCAAAGAGGACAAACAGGTTACCAGCATCGATGCCTGCGAGATCTGTCATCTGATTTGCTTCATCATGGCTGGAACATTTCACCAGCACTAGAAGAACTGAAGATGGTACAGCCAATAGGGGGTTCAGCTGAGGACCCCTAGATCACAGTGGCTGTGGCCTGCACACCCACCATTCCAGACCGCAGCTCAGCCTCTATTATTAGCCTGTCCATTGGGGCCAATTTTTTTAGTCCTTTTCTCAGCATTTCAAGATGGACATGCCCGTTACCTCAGGGACCCAGGTCTCAGAGCAAGCAGTGACCACGCAACCTGCCACTGAGGAACAGGAGGCAGTGGCCTGAAGAACACGCATCTGCTGGAACTTACAGACCAGAGCACTGGACCACTCTAGAGCCTGGTTTTAGCTTCCGGCCCCACTCACAACTCATGACATTGTTTCTTGAATCACCCACAAGAGATGGCTATTTTACATTCTGTAACCACAGGAAGTCTGAAAACTATCCTGCTGTAATAGAATATCTCTAGAAAAGCTGCTCGAGTCAGAGAGGACGGGCATCTGAGCAAATGCGTCGTCACCTCACAATCTAAAGTCATCTTGGGAAAAGCAATCTCTGTGGGAGCCCAAAAGAGCTTGGGACACCACAAAGATGTCAGCAACAAGGTGTCTCGTGGCACGGAGCTGATCTCCAGAAGCACCCCAAGGATCAGTAGTCAGTGTTCTTTAAATGCAGAAGGGAACCATCAAAGGCCCCAGGGACCAGCTGATGACTCTAAACCAAAGTAGCAGCTGGTCTCAGAATCCTTTGCTTCCCTCTTACATTAAGAAAACGTTGGAGAGATCTCCACTCTGAAGTTTTCTTTTGTAGGAAACAGTTATTAAGTGAAATAGTGCTAAGCCCGTGGGATGTTCCAGGCCTAATAACAACTAAATGTAAGTAAATAAATCCCTTGAACCAGATGGCATTCTCCCACCACTTCTGCAGGATGAGGATGGGATTCCAAGGACGGATTCTGGAACCTTGCCCAAACACAGGCCAATCTTTATCAATGTCTAGTGAATTGCCTGTTTGAATCCTGTCCAGAATAAGGGTTTAGAGGGAACCCTGGGATCTGAAGATCTTCTGCCCAAAGCATGTGGTGTGAAAAAGGGCACAAATCCCTAGAAACAAACAAAACAAGCCATTGAGCGGGGCTCAACAGGGCTTTCTCTGAGGGAAAATTTGCCAAATGCACTAGGTACTTGGACTCAGGGGAAGCCAGTGACTGAAAATGTGACTCTCAAAAGTTTGCATACGTGAGCAACTTTTTGAAAATGTTTACTAGGCTCGGGAGAAATGTTTTGCTGGCTCGCTGATCAAACAGGAGAGATGTGCTTCACAGTATTTATTTGACTAGGAAATTATGTTGACATTCCTGAATACACTTCATATTTGCAAAGATTATTCCAGTATTGCTAAGTGAGTCCACGTACTGTGTCTTATTTAATGGTGTATATTTTATGAGATCTTTCAGTTCTTTTGCTGTTAATTTTAACATGGTCTACCTTTGGTTGTGCCTGGCCTTTGACACTGAGTAAAAGAAATCAACTCTTCCAGATTTCCTTTTTTGTCGTTTTTTTTTTTTAAGGAAAGATGCAGCAGGAATGAAAGCTAGCAGAGGCAGGCAGGCAGAAGCACTTTATTTAGCCAGCCTAGGGCTCAAACCCAGGTCCTTGTGATGTATGTGGATTGTGCTCTAGGTCAAAGGCAACTGAGCAAACCACTACTCCACCAGGGTTTCCTCTTCTGTGACTTCCTGTCACTCTGTTTCTTCTACATCAGGCCCCACTTTCACTCTAGGGCAAATTGTGTATAATAGGAAAGTAGTGATTAGCACGACTGTAGACTCAGATTGCCTGGATTCAAATCCCTCCCCAGCACTACTCTGCGACCTGGGGCACGTTTCTAAAGCTCCGCGTCTCAGTTTTCTCCTCTGTGAAATGGAGGTAATGCTATGCATCTCATTGAGTGGCTGTGCAGATTAAACCAGAGAATCCAGAGTACATGTAAAGCATTTAGAGCCCCATCTGGTGTATCTTCAGTGCTCAATAAATGATGAGTATCATTGTAATTATTCTCATCCTAAATGATCTCCCTCTTGGTTGTAAATTGTTCCCACTACCAGATATTTCCCAGTTGGTTTCCCATTTGCCTTTCCCTTACCAAAATCTCTTTGCTAGTTACATATTATCCCTTCTCCTTTGACTTCCTTATCTGATTGTCTTTCCCACCTCCCACATGCTCAGATTATTCCTCTGCCATATTCTTTTCCTTTGGGATTTGTGGATTTTCAGAAAGTGCCTGGTTCAGGTGCTTTTATTATTCATTCATTTCTAGCTTTTCTTCTATGGAAACTACTGCCCTTTTCCCTTAACATGGAGCCACTCTGCTGCCCCACAGCTGTTTCTTCATAACCGTAGTATTTCATCTAGCTGTCATACTCAGTGTTTTTGTGACATTTAGTCATTCCCAACTCTGGCAGTGTCGCTTCTCTACCCCTAGATAAAAACATCTGATTTCTGATTAGCATCTTCCCCTAGCCATGATTGCTCAGTTTCTACTTCTTTATATGTACCCTAAATGTTTATCAACGCATTCTGCAGTTTCTCACTGTTGAAACCCTAGGATGGGGTAGTGCATCTCCTGGGCATCGCCACCAGATGGCAGAATAGTTCCTTCCCAACTTCACTACCTTCTGGGTGTTGGGGTGGGAAAGTTTCCTTGGCCAGGAGTAGTATTTCAAGGCTTCTGGGGGGTTTCTAGCAAGGCTAGAAGAATTGAAAATTGCAGGTAGATCTTATCCCAGCAAAATGAATATTCTCCTCTAAAAAGATTGTTTTAAAACACTTTAGTAACTGTTGCAATTTGTCTTTATGTACTTCGAGCCATTATTCTGAGAAGAGATCAAGGTTTACCATATAATCAAAAAGTAGGAGATACAGAAAAGGTAAAGACTGTGTAGTAAGAGGGTATACCAAAAGTTGACTTTTGAGGAAGATGCTGGCAAAAGGGGTGACAGCTTTTTTAGTCTGGTAGGAGTGGTGGCACATGAGGGAAGGAATAAGAGGCAAGAGAGGAGTTGAAGGGGCCAGGATCAGGGAGTTCAAAGAGGAGGTATAATATTTCAAGGATAGCATTTTAAACAATTAGCTGAGATAGAAATTGTAGTTCTCCTATTGAAAAAAAAGGGGGGGGGTGGTGGTGGTTGATGCTGACATAGAACTGAGGCCAAGATAGAAACCAGTCAGAATTGTTAGTGTGAGAGATGAAGAGTCCAGAGATATTCAGGGCAGCTAAAACAGATTTTCTCAAAGCAGTGTTCTCAGCCCAGTGGGTTGAGTGACTGTCAGTAACTGGTCTGGTCGAGTAAGTTCAGTAACAATGATGTGAGGTACAGGGGGGATTTTCACCTGGAGAGCCCCGAAAGACATGTTAGCCTGTGTGGACCGGGAGAGGTGGACATATAGAATAAGTGCCTGATTGCTTTCTCATTGTGTTCTTCCTGTGGGTTCACTGCTATTTTGACTTAAGGCTTTGAGCTCATTCTCAGACTTGGAGAGCTCAGAGAAAGGGGTTAAAGTTAACAAAGTTTGCTGGTTTGAGAGTATTCAGTGTTGGCGGAGCTCTAGAGAAAGCATTTTCTGGATGAGTGTTAAGCACCTTTAAAATGTTCATGCTTTTTGTGCACCCTGATGTAGCAGTGGTTATGTCAGTCACCTCCGTGGGAGCAAATCAGATACCTCCGGGTTCGCGTCCTGTACTCGGGGTGAGGCAGCCATTGTGAACGACTTAAGTAAAAATAAAATAAAGATGCTTCTTTCTCCTCTCCTCTTTTGCTGCCTGTATCTTTCCTTAAAAAAAAAAAAAAAAAAAAAGTTCTTACCTTTGACATAGTAATTTCACTCCAAAGAATTTAGCCCAAGCCCAAAATAAGGCTTTATGCACAAGGCTGATCATATAACTAAATGCTCAAATCAGGAAGATGTAAAGTAAATTATGAGACATCTGCATCATTAAAACTCCTTGGCCACTGAAAAATCTACAGGAATTTTTAACATTAAAGGAAATGCTTATGATAAATTCCAATTAGATTAATATTATTAGTGAAAGTATTTTAGCCGTGTACATATGTGGAGAAAGGACTGGAAGGGTACACCAAAATGTTTACAAGTGATTTCCTCTTGGTTATGAATTTACAAGTAACTTCTTTTCTGCTTTTTACTTTTTATGAAACAAAACTTCCCCAGAATGTGTGTTGCTTGAAAAAAAATTCTATAACACAAGTAATATACAAAGACTTTATTGTAAGACTTGAAAATAAACGGCTTAAAAGATTAAAAAGTATAATAAGAAAAAAATGAAAGTCTCCTGTCCCCAAAGATAACCAGTGTTAACATTTTACCACTTACCATCCAACCTTCTAAAAAAAATTTAAGAGAGGAAGGAAAGGACAAGGACAAAGCACTTTTACTTTATTTTTTATCGTTCCTCCTGGCCAGAGTCTCAAACCTGGGTCCCTGGACTTTACATTGTTCACACCCAGCCACCTGCTTAGCACTTGAGCCACCAAGGTGCACTGAGCCTTCTAAAAGGTTTATATACATAGGTGCACATACCAATATACTATTGTGTTTTCTCTTTAACCTATGTGGGAGCATACTGGAAGTGTTTTTTCTTTACACTGAAAAACTATAAAACATTGCTGGAGTGGTCACATCAGCTAAAAGTGGGGTTTTTAAAGTAATCAGAGTATGCGTGGGTATGCCATTGGCTTTCTGTACATTATCTGCCTCACTTACCCATTTTCTATCTGGTGGCTTTCCATTTCTTCTTACTCGTTTGTAGGCACTCCCTTTTTTTTTTTTTTTTTTGTGGTTATTAACCTTTTGTCTTTTATAGATGTTCTAAGTATTTTCTTATAGTCAGTTTCTTATATTTTAACTTTGTCTTTGGTGCCTCTTGACATACTGAGATTTCAGAATTATATGTACTCAACCTGCCAGTCTCTCTATGGCTCTGGGTTTTGTGTCTTGTCACAGTTGCCACAATTACTTTCATAATCATAAAAAGAATATCCAGTTCAGAAAGAGACAGAGAAAGAACATGAAAACAGCAGCAACCACGCTGGACAACTAAATTACAGACATAACCTAAAATCTCATATTCATCTCTTAGTCTATAGCCTCTTTAGTAGGCCGTCTCCATTGAGCTATTTGAAGGACCTGGACTATGAAAGAGTAGGATTTCGGTAGGTGGAAGAGGAAAGAGAAGCGTTCCAAGTGAAAGGAACAACATGACGTTAACCACGGAGGCACAAATAAACGGGCTGAAGTGGACCTGTTTGGATGAGGTGTGTACATCAGGAACAGTAGGGAATAAGCTGAACAGGCAGATCGAGGATGGTCTTTGAAGAAAAGGACAGAAGAAATGTACAGTGATTACCAGTGAACATTGGCATTAGGAGAAAAGTGTCAAATGCAAACGGCTATAGCAATCTTATCAATAAAGGTTGTTTGTTTTTTTAAAAGGAAGCAAATTAAGTCCCCAAAGGGAAATAGTGGAGTAAATTAGAGTACAAGCACATAATGAAATGCTAGCATTGAGAATAATCATTTTTGAAGGCCGCACGGGAAAGCATGAACTTTGTAGTAAATACGCCCCCCTGTGTCACAGCAGCTAAGGTACAGGCCATGTAAAGCCCAAGGACAAGTTCAAGACCTGGAGCCAGAGCAAGAAAAAATGATTCAAAAGCATATAAGATCATGATTTAAAGGAATATGCATATGAAAAAAGACTGAAAGGAATACTTCAAATTAAGAGTGACTATTTGGAGGATGAGTCATCTCCTCCTTTAAATATCCTTCTTTATTGTTGTGATTCTCTGTAAATGTTTTTAAAGAGGCATATGTTTATGGGTCACAGAATCAGCAGAGGCTTTTCAAGACTTCCTGAAGGAGAACTGGGGCTATATGCTGCTTGGGAGGCCAGACACTCTGGCAGGTGGGACCCAGGAGGAAGGGGCCCCATTCCAGGACCTGCTGGTCCCTCAGCCTGTGGTCCTGGGATGATAAGTGTCCTTTCTTGCCTTCCAGGGGCTCCTCATGCTGCTACAAAACCTACCTACGATACACTGGGGCAACGAAGAGATTGGGCTGCTTCTCGCCGAGGCCTACAGACTCAAGTACATGTTTGCTGATGCCCCAAATCACTACCGCCGATAGGTGCTGTCTCCCCCGGGGACCCAGACTGCCCTCATCTCCGATGGCAATCTGATCACTGTGGCCACTATGCGAGCCGTGGACCCTGGCCAGGAGCCACTCCTGCTGTACAAAGCTCACATCCGCCACCCAGGTCTTAACTTTTTGGCGTGCCTGTCCACCACTCCATGTCTCTGGATGAGTTTCTCGGACCACTGTCAGTATTCCATGCCATGTGGATGGGCCCAGCTCTGGGAGAGCACAGAAAAGGAGGTACAGGGTTGTCTGCCCCTTTTGAAGAAACTGGACAAATGAGGGGAAGGCTCAGGGTCTCAACTCACATTGTTTCTACATGGACTGCTGTCTCTTGCCTCCCATCCCCAACTGATAGCGTTGCTTTTTGTGACACAGTTTGATTTGATCACAGGTGAAAAACGCCTTATGTTTTCAAAATACTCCTGGTCCCTCTCCCTTCTCTGTAGGTTCCAAGCCTTTCCCTGTCTGTACTTCACTGAGCCAGTGAGGGACAGCTTTTTAAGACCATTGTTCTCATATGGAGGAGGCACTGAGGCTTATAACTCTGGGAAGAGGCCTACACCCAAGGGCTAGGAATCTTCTTTTTCCATTTCTCACCAGATGTCTGTCTGTGTGCCTGCGTGTGTATGCGTGTGTGGGTGTGCATACCCTGCATCTGTGTTTCTGTGTCCGGATGAGCCCCGTTAGAATCCGCTAGGAAGGGCCCCCAGGACCAAGTATACAAGTGTCCCTTGAGAAGGATCAGGGGAGGGTAAGGGGCTTTTTACTTCTCCAAACTTTTGTTTCCATGATGACCCACTCCAAGATATTATGTGCAAATTGTGTTATTATGTATATGGGTAACGATGTACAAATATATGTCCTCTTTGTAGCAGATGTGATTTTATACTTTATTGTGCATCAACATGTGAAAGCAATCTAGGTCACTAGCACAAATGAAGTTGCAGGCAGGTGGCTTCTGCGCCTCCTGGTTGGGTTCTGGGTGCCCTTCCGTGCAGGAGGCTTTTGCCAGACTGAGCACAGCCGAGCGGATGGCGCTGCTTTGGAGCACGTGGTGGTCATCCCAAGCATCAGTGTCTCAGAGTTGTTCTCTCCTCCTGCCCTGCTCCTTCCCTGTCTGCAACAGACAGAGCTCCCACTTTTTGCCCCTCAAAGCCCCCTAGAGAGGACTATGGAGGCAGAAGCCCTTCTGCATGTTTTCAGCCCCTGCCTTTCCCCGCAACCAGGGGAGGGCTTTTGTTTTTGCTGTTTTTTTTCAAGTCAACATTGTATTCAGGACAGAAGCTGTGACTGACTGGTCAGTGCCAAGGAAGGGGGTTTTTCCTGTGTGTCCCCAGGGACTTGGGGCTCTTCTCAGAGAACAGCATTCAGTGTTCCCCTACTGTTACCATCACACCCACACAGCTCATGCGATGTGTTACCCCTGTTCATGTTTTAGTGTTTGGTAATGAAGAGGTGGGGGAGCAGTGGCAAGCAGCTGTCATCCTCTTGGGAAGCCAGACAGTATCCAAAGTGAGTGACACCCTGGTGTCTGCAGTGAAGCCCCTCCACGGCTGTTTGCTACATTTCTCATCAGGAGCTGTTTCTCAGGCATCCTTCCTTCCCGTCTCCTTGTCCCCTTCAGTGTGCCTCAATAGTCTCCTTCACAGAGCATGAGGGCTGTGACCCTCCCTCAACCGGACTAATTAAAGAAAGACACTTGTGTTCCCAAGTGGTGGTTTTATTTTTTTAGTTTTTATGTTTGTATGGGAAATTGTGGGTAAAGTGAAAGACTTGTAAATAAATAGCGTATTTCCTCCTCCACTGCTGATTTTTCTCCTGTGGATTTGTGTAACCTGGAGCCTAAAGTCTCCCTTTTTCTTCATGTTTTGGGCTGATTCTGCTAAATATGGGGGCACAGCTTCTGTGAGGCAGGCAGAGAAGCAACAGAAGATGAAAGGCGCTCTCGGAGGACATCAGTAAGCACCCACTAAGTGCCCACTCTGAAGGATTCTGCGGAAACCACGAAAATGAATTACATGGTTCCTAGTAAGTGACATTCATAGAGCGCCTTGTCTTATGCCAAGCTCTGTGATAAGCACTTGACATGGACGATATCATTTCTCCAAAAGGAGAATATATTCGAACGATATACTCGTTTAGAAAGCTCCCATAGATACCGAGGAGAGGATTTCAGATGGTGATGAAAAGGTAGCACACACACAGAATCAGAGCACAGACCCGTCTTCGGGGTCCTCGCCAGCTCGTCCGAGGGCTGCAGCGCAGCCACAACGGTGGCGCGTCAGAGCCTCCCCTTACAAGTGGCTAAGGCTGAATCAAGGAGGACTTCTGTTCAGTGAGGTGCAGCCGGAGCCTTGTGAGATGTGGCTTCTGGTGGTGAAGTTCCTGCTTGACCTGCTGGGGCTTTCCAAGCCTGTGTCCGTGGTGACCCTCCCACGTCTGTCCCACTCCATGCAGCTACCTGAGAGAGGAAGACTCGAGCCTTCTCTTCCAGCTGTTGGTCTCCGAACTTCTTTCCCTCCTTTTAACCTATGTCTTTGTTTTTCATGTGGGTGTCTGCTTTTTTTTTTTTAAAGGAAAGGTGCAGGCGAGCAGGTAGATAGGAAGAGAGAAGAGGAAGAAGCATTTATTTGCTTTATTTAGTTGTTCATCTTGATTGTTTCCACCCCATGCACTCCTGGCTGGTATTGCAAACCTGGGTCCTTGCTATAGATGTGGACTGTGCTGGCCAGAGGCAGCACACTTAACTGCTAGCTAGGCCACCAGGGTGCTCTTCATGCAGATTTCTTAAAGACAGGATATAGTTGGCTCTTGTTCTCCTAACCTGTCTGACAGTCTCTTGTTTTTAAGTGATTCATCCAGAGTGTTTACAGGGATTAATATGGTTGGATTTAGTTCTACCATTTTTACTGGTTTTCTGTTTTTTCCCTTTGTTTTTATTCTCTCCCCCCATTTCCTGTCACCTCTTGGATTATTTGGATATTTTATTTAGTATTCCATTTTAATGTACCTGCTGACTTTTGGCTATATCTCTTTGTATTTTTAAGAGATTTCTCCAAGAATTACAATATGCATACCTAACTGTTCATTAGCCTACTTACCATTACTATTTTACCACTTTAAGTAAAATGTGGAAGCCTTATAACTATATAGATCCTTTTACTCTGCCCCATTTAAGTTATAATCGGTAGATGAATTACAGCATCAGACATTTTTTGCCCTCAATAGTTATACATATTTTAAAGAACTTAGGAGAAGACATTTACTATTTATGTTTCTCCTTTATTTTTTAAGTTCCTCTGATGTTGTTTCCCTTCAGCCCGAAAAACTTTCTTAAGTACTTCTTTTAGAGCAGGTACCCTAACAATTCTATTTGTTTTCTTTCATCTGAGAATTCTCTTTATTTTCACTTCATTCTTTTTCGCTGGATAGAGGTACTTGCTTTTGGCACTTTAAAAATGTTATGCTGTCTTCTTGCTTCCACAGTCTCTGATGAAAAATCCATAGTCATCAAAATCATCTTTCCATATTTAGTTCCTTATTTTTCTCAGTTTTAAAAAATTATAGCAAAATGTGTCTAACAAAATTTGCCATCTTAGTCATTTTTAGGTACACAGTTCAGCAGTATTGTGTTCACTCACATTGTGGGACAGACATCACCACCTTCCATCTCTGAAACTCTTTCATCTTGCACAACAAACTCTGCCTATAAACTACAGCTCCTATCCCCTCTTCCTCCCTGACAACCACCGTTCTACTGTCTCTGTGAATTTAATTCTTCTAGGTACTTCCTGTAAGTGGCATCAGTCAACATTTGTCTTTTCATGATTGGCTTATTTCACTTCGCATAATGCCCTCAAGGTTTCTCCATCCTTGGAGTGTGTACCAGAATTGTCTTCCTTTTTAAAAGGCTGAATAATTTTCCACTATGTGTTAGACCGTATTTTGTTTTTCCATTCATCTGTTGAAGAGTAATTGACTTGTTTACATTTTTTGGCTATTGTGCATAATGCTGCTTTGACTATGGGTACATTAATATCTCCTTGAGACCCTGCTTTTGGATTTGTGCCCAGAAATGAAATCGCTGAATCATATGGTAATTCTATTTTTAATTTTCTGAGGCCCTACCATATTGTTTCCTCAGGTTATGTGTAAGATTCTTATCCTGTTCTTTGGGTTTCAGATGTTTGATTATGTGTCTTTTAAGTATGGATTGTTTTGCTTTTTGGACTTTGTTTTTCAGAGGGTTGGTTTTTTTTGTTTTTTTTTGTTTTTTTAAGGAAAGGTACAGGCAGGAATGAAGGTGAACAGAGACTGGCAGGCAGGAAAAGAGAATAAGAAGCCCTTTATATTATTTAGTTGTTCATCTTGGTTTTCATCCGGCCCAGGTCTTGAACCTGAGTCCGTGGGAAATGTGGCCTGTGCTCTCAGCCAAAGGCGGTTAATGGTGGAGTAATCCATTACTCCACCAGGGCGAGATGCAGAGTTTCTTGAATATGTAAGTTTATGTCTTTTACCAAATTTGACAGGCTTTCAGCTGTTATTTCTTAGAAAAAAAATTTTTTGGCACCAATCTCTTACTCCTCCCCTGGGGCATGCAATGATAGGAATGTTGGATCCACAGTACCTAAGGGTCTGATTATTTTTCCTTCTTTTCTTCAGATTAGATATTTTTCTTCATCTATCTTCAAGTACATTGATTCCTTTTCTGTCATCTCCATTCTACTGTTAAACCTGTACAGTAAGTTTTTATTTCAGATATTGTGGGTTTCAGTTTGATCATTTCTGTTTGGTTCTTTTATAGTTTCTAGTTCTCTGTTGAGAACATCTTTTCCTTACCGCATGAAGCACTGTTATACTACCTGTTTTAAGTCTTTGATAACTCCAATATCTGGGTCATCGTGAAATTGACATCTTTTGATCATCTTTTCTTACAAAAATTGGTTTGCATTTTCTGAAGTCTTTGTGTGCTGAGTAACTTTTTATTGTATTGTGGGCATTTTGAATATTATGTGTGAGATTCCGGGTCCCATTGAAATCCTCTAGAGCAGGGTCGGGGGGCCAAATCCAACACTCCTGCTTTTATAAATAAAGTTTTATTAAGACTTGGCCATGCCTATTCATTTATATATTGTCTGTGGATGCTTTGACATCACCACAGCAGGACTGAGTGGTGGCAATAGACTGTATGGCCCACAAAACCTAAAATATTTATTATCTGTCCCTTTATGGGAAATGTTTGCTGACCCCTGCTGTAGAAAATGTTCGTTTTGTTTTAACAGGCAGTCAATCCAAGTAGTTTCTAACTAATTCCGTTCTGTCCCATTTGCTATGGGCCTTTGTTCCAATGTCACTTCACTTTTTCAGAGACTTTGCTATGCTGTTTTGGGTTTGTTTTGACCTTGTAAAACTTGTTCCAGTTCATATACAGAACCAGAGGACCTCCTTCTCTAGTCAACATCTCTCTGAGAGTCCCCCTGCACTCTGGCTCACAGGGGCTCTGTTTCCTCTCAGCCAGAATGAAAGCATCCTCTGAGACTTCCGCTGCCTGTTTTGCTGTTACCACTGCTCCACAACTGAGATCGGCCTTGGGGACAATTCCAGGAAGGAGAGAAAAGAACTTTCAATGAGAATGTTCCCCGCATTCTCTGATTTGCAGAACCCTTTCCAAGTCTTCTGGTGAGAGAAATGGGATTTGTGACATAATAAAAAATATATATTTTTGACCTCTGTCCCAGTTCCCAGTATAGCACTAAAAGTCTTGTAATTTCCTGAGTGATGGGATGCTAGAAGCGTCTTTTTTTTTCCTCTAACATTTGTCCTTTGACTCTAGCGCCTGACACAGAACTCCTGAATCCCTTGGGATTTTCCAGGTGATGGGTGCACCTTTTGTTCTAATGAGGTGGCTCTTGGAAGGCTCCTGCATAGCTTCAGGCTGGAAGCTGGTCACAGCACCAGAAAGATGAAGCCATGTTGAGAGGCTTGGAATTTTCAGCCTCCCCAGAGGGGGGAAGGGCTAAGATTGAGTTCATCAATTATACTGTTACAGTTTTTCAGGAGAAACCAAGCGACCACTCTTTGGAAGTATTTTAGGCAGATTTATTACGCGCGTGGTCTCAGCTGGGATTTCTCCCTCAAAGAGCTGAGACCCGGTTTGGTTAGAACATGCTTATCTAGGCCAGAGCAATTGGTGGTGGAAGAGAGGGATGTAAATTGGGGGAAGGAGTTTCAAGCGCCTTTGTCTGCTGGCTGCATTCCAGCAGGCTCAGGTTACAGGAGGTGTCCTGGCTTTGCTGCATAGTTGCTGGAAGTGGTAGGCAGGCCTTTTCCACAATAACTACATGATGAAGCTTTATAAAAAGTTCTTACAGTGAACTTCCAGATTGGCGAACACATCTGAGCTAGAAGAGCGGTGCAGCCCAACGTCTCAGGGACAAAAGTTTCTGTGCTTGGGACCCTTCCAGACCTTGCTCCCTGTACATCTTCATTGGGCTGTTCCTTTATAATAAACTCATAAATGTAAGTACTTTCCTGAGTTCTGGAAGATAATACAGCAAATTATAGAGCCTGCAGGAGAGGTTGTGGCAGCTTCCAGTGGTTTAGAAGGACAGGTGAACACGTGGGCTAAAGCTGGCATCTGAAGTAGAGGCAGTCTGGTGGGACTAAACCTGAAACTTGCGGGCTCTGCACTAACTCTAGGTGGTTAGTGTCAGCACTGAATTGTAGAATACCATTAGATTTTCCAGGATTTTTGCTACCTCTGCTCTTGTGAAATCCCCCAACTGAGGCCTACTCTTAGGTCAAAGCTATGAGAGAAAAGAAGAAAAATTTGGGGAAACACACTCTTATATAAATAACTTCTTAAACTGTTGACTGCCTTCCCTAATTTGACTGCTTCTCAGGTAGTTGCATTGTCCAGAATTTTTCGCTGTAATTAGTGGCAAAAAAGGTTATGTAGTGGGCTTACGCCATCTTATCTTGAACCAGAAATCCAAACTTTTTTTAAACCATAATCTACAATTAAAAACATACTTTATATAGAGTCCCAGTACACACACGCAGACACACACACACATATACACTACACACTTATACAAATATAAGCAACTTCTCACAAACAATATTTATCTTCTCTGTGTGTGATGGCCTCTGACCTATTAATTGAGTTGCATTTAAAAAAATACTGCTCAGGGTGCACCCCGGTGGCTCAGTGGTTAAGTCTGTGGCTCTGGTGACATAGTTCACATAATGCTCAGGGACAGCTACTGGGATTTAGGGGGAAGAGAACAACTAACATGAAGAACTAAATGGGTAAACATTTCCTCTCTCTTCCTGCCTGCCTGCCTACCTGCCTGCCTGCCTGCCTACCTGCCTGCCTGCCTTTACTCCTGCCCACTTCCTTCCTCTAAATAAATAATGCTTAAAAAACTTAAAATATATTTTTAAAAATACCTATCAGTTCTTATTACTGTGTATTAAACTGAGTTTAAAAAGTGGTTCTAAACGCTATTACTGAAGTGGGGGACTGAAGACTGCTACTAGTTGAAATAAACTTAAGGACAAACTTAAGAACATCTACAAGTCCCGAATTATAAATAAACCAAAGCTGATGGTGCAATATATTTGTGAGTCCAAAAATATGAAAATTGCAATATAACGTTGGATTGTAGAACTCAGGGTCCTCTGTGTAACAAACACACGTACTCTCCCCCCGTTTCCCAGCCCAGGACAAAGGTGAATTGAATTTGGGATCTTTGTGATTTTTGTACTCCACAAATCACCAACCCAGGGTGATATGGTTCCCTTATAAGTCACTCGAAGCCCAGGTTTACGTGAAGTACTTGATGCCCTGAATTACATGGCAGATAAACAGCCTGAAACCAACTCTGTAGTGACAGAACAGGGAGTAATTATTGATGGTCTGATTCCCACTGCCGCCTTTCAGCGCCGCCCCCCCCTTTTTTTTTTTAAAGGAAGGGAGAGGAGAAAAAAACATTTTTAAGGAAGAGAAAGGGGAAGCACTTTTATTTATTTGTTTGTCCCCACCCCGCCCACCCCTTGGTGGAGAACCCAGATTCTTTGGCTTACATGGTCCTCTCCCCAGTTGCCAGTTTAGCACCTGAGCCACCAGGGCATAACTTTGGTTCCCTCTTGCCTACCTTCTTTTTATTCCCTTCCCCTTTCCCTACTTAATGAAAATCAAATGGATAACAGTTGAACTGGATTCTTGGCATGTTCCAAGATGCAGGTGCTTAAAGAAACAGAGCCCTGGCCAAAAAGAATGAGGTAGTTTGCTGCATTACTAATTACAAGTACCTCAAAAATATTCTCTTTAATTACTAATTTACAGATACCCCAAGAATAGAGTAAACTTGAGGGTTCATTCTAAGTGCTTTCAAAGTATAATGTTATTAACTGTATCAGAAATATCTTGACTATACTTGAAGCCCTGTTTTTACATAAAATAGCACTTAACACACAAACTATCTAAAGCATATGGTCCCTTTTCTCCTCACCTACTCCTGGTTTTCTGAAACATTTACCATTCAAAAATAAAATTTGCGGATGATTAGAGAGGAAACAGTAGTAGAATAAATAAGAGAAAAGATAGCATGAATGAGAATATGAAGCCATCATTCTCACCTTCCTGCCCCTGCCCCACCCCCATCACTTCATCTGGGGCTTTACCCTCCCCCGCAGTCACTCTGGATTCCTCCAAGTCTAGGGAATACATAAGTGTACTCATTGCCCACACTACTCCAAAATGACTAAATGCAGCACCTGTTGGAAGGATGACTTGTGATCTCCATATTAGAGAGTTAGGGAGAAACATAGGACTTGGCTTAAGATGCATCAAGACTTCTTGTTTTTATCAATGTTTTGAAAACATAATGGAAACCGTCCCCCCTCACTCTTACTGAACCTCACATGGGACAACCACCCTTCAAATCAATTAGCAGAGCTGAGTCAACCCTTACAAAGGGAACCAAAATTTGATTTCAATATTAAAAAAAAAAATCGTGCTTCAAAAGAGTAATAAAAGAGCCTAAAATTGATTGAAGGGATTTCTACTTTATAACTTACAGAGAGGGAAACATTCTCTTTTCATGTTGCTTAGACAATAGAGCATAGAAAAGGTATGCGGAGAGAGCTTATACCTATAGAAGGTGGCTTCTGCCAAAGGCAACTCTCCATCTTCCACAACAATAGCTAACAGTTATTGGGTACTTACTAGGTACCAAGTTTAACTATCTTATAGGAATTAACCAAATTAATCCTCCCAACACTCTTACAGTTAAGTGTTATTATTATGGTCACTCTCACCTTATAAATGGAGAAGCTGATACTTGAAGCATTCAAGTCACTTGTTCAACGTCTCATCTACTAAGTAGCCTTGTTATGATCACCATTTTAATTCATTCACATGATTTTTTTTTTTTTTTTTTTTCTAAGGAAAGGTACTGGCAGGAATGAAG
The DNA here is from genome assembly GCA_004363575.1 of Solenodon paradoxus. Taxonomy (NCBI): domain Eukaryota; kingdom Metazoa; phylum Chordata; class Mammalia; order Eulipotyphla; family Solenodontidae; genus Solenodon; species Solenodon paradoxus. The sequence goes on along the minus strand of RJWH01003253.1, from coordinate 33,975 downwards.
GCCAGTAGGCAGGTAAGAGGAGAGAGGTGGAAGAAGCAGTTGATTTTTTTTTAAATTTATGTCCCACTTTCCATTGCTTATAGAGCTGTTTCTGGAAATAGACTGATGAGCTGGAGCTATATTTTTCAACTTTCCGTGGTGCTAGGTAGGATCATGTGTCCAGTTCTCTCAAATAAAACGCGAACAGAGGGAATACATGTCCACCTTTAGAATACAATAGTTAAGAAGCCTGTGTTTCATCTCCTTTTTAGCTTCTATCTCTCTCCCCTGTTTTGCTTTCAGTGCTGGGGACTCCAAGCTGGGGATTGAGAAGTCACAAGATGAAAGTAGTCTGGGTTTTTTTTTTTTCTTTTAGGAAGTAGGAAGAAGGAAGCAGGCAGGAATAAAAACAAATTGACAGGCAGGCAGAAAGAAAAAGAAGAGGAAGAAGCATTTTTTATTTCTTTAGTTGTTAATTTTGGTGGTTCCTCCAGCTCCTGGGTTGTGAATCTGGGTCCTTGGGCTTTATTGTGGACTGTGCCAGAGCTGCAGACTTAACTCCTGAGCCACCAGGGTATACCAGCAGTCTGAGTTCTTGAATGGCTTAAGGGTAGACTGTCCACTATACAGGGGCATTGCCGTGAATACTCATGTGATTAATAAATAGACATCTGTCGTGTTAATCCACTGGAATTGGGGTCTGTATGTAACAGGAGTGACCATTACCCAAACTGATATATAAAGCACACAACAAACAACTGTCCAGGAGCCCGACCTCGTTCCAGTTCTTTATTGTACGTAACAACGCCCCCCCCGCCCCCCCCACCCCACCGCAAAAAAACAACCCAAAACCAAGTGGCTTACACAGCCATTGTATTATGCTCGCAGACTCTGGGTCAGATACTCAGATGGGGCACAATGTCTGGGGCCTCAGAAAGAAAGACTCCAAGGCTGGGGGTGACTTAGTGTCAGGGGGCTGGTATCATCCAGGGACATCTTCATGTCTGGCAGTTTGGCTGAATGACAGCTCCTCAGCTGGAACTGTCAGCCAAAACATCTCCATGTGGCCTCTTCCAGTGTTCTCTCTACTTCTTCGTGGTGACTGGGATCCAAGACATTTCAAAAGGCCAGGTGGAGGCCGTATCATCTTTTATGGCATAGCATCTCCTCTGCTGGAGTCACATGCCTGCCCAGATACCAGGGGAGGAAAGAGGGATGTCCTTTCTCAGTGTGAGGAGTGTCAGCATCACATTGTGAGAGCATGTGAGATGGGAGAGCTCGTCATCACCATGAGGACAATCCAGAGCTTCCTTTCTTCTCGCCTTGGGCTTCCTTCTCCTGTCATTTTCCTTTCCCACTCCCCAAGCTTCTCATTTGTCAATGCTTTCTAACATTCTTCAGCTTGATTCAATCAACAGTAATCAAGCGTATGTAAATGAGACAGGTGTCTGATCCATGGATATATATATACATATATGTATATGTGTGTATATATATACACATATATGTATATGTGTGTATATATATATATATATATATATATATATATATATAACATTCTACTTTTTCTGCATCCTGTTCTCTCCCCTCTATTTTTCTTGAGATGAGTAGAAGTCAAAGTTTTTCAGCCTCACCACCATTTACATTTTAGACAGGATAATTCTTGATGTGAGGGCTACCTTGTGATTTTCAGATGTTTTGCAGAATCCCTGGTTTCTACTCACTAGATGCCAGTAGCTCCCACCCTTGTCACAACAATAAAAAAAAATTTTCCTAGACATTGCCAAATTAACTCCGGGGGTGGGGAGGCGGGAAATCACCCTGAATTGAGAACTACTGTTATAAGGGAATGTATAGCGGAGGTGGAGTTAATAAAATCCTTAGAAGTCAGTGTCTCCAAACTGCTTCGATCTTACCAACCAAAGTGTAAGTATACAACCCACATAAAATCTATATATCCTTTTTTGTTCTTTTATGTTAAGTATGCAGTGTTCATAATAGCATACATTTTTTAAAAGATGGGATAAAAACCTAATTAGACATCTTGATATCTTCTTTCCAGAAGCAAACAGGCCACCGTATGCACTCCCTGGAGTATAACCGCTTCACCGTAGAGAACACTGCTAAGCTTAGTGAAGGCCACCTTTGGAGCTAGAGAGATCCTGGCTCACAGCCTTGGCTTCAGTTCCTTGTCCTGCCATTTACTAGTTGAGCTAGAATCATTCATTTATTCAATACAAATGTCAGGAATACAATGGGAAACAAGATATAACCCCCAAGAAGCTGTAGCAGTAAGACCTTGGGCAACTTAGTAGCCAGAGGTTATTCACAGGTAAATGAAGATATCTTACAGGGCAGGAGTGAACATTAAGGAAAACTATATATGAAAAGCATATAATAAGTACTTGAGTGCTATCTACTCAAGAGTGGAATTCATTGCAGAGCTATTTGTAATAGCCAAAGACTGGAAAGATCCCAACTATATATCAATAAAGGATCTTAATGGATGTAGACTTCAAATAATCATTTAGAGGCACGTCCTAATGGAGCAGCAGTTAGGTCAATCACCTCTAAAGGAGCAAGCCTCTGGGTTCGAATCCCAGGCCTAGGGTAAAGCACACAGTGTGAATTACTAAATAAAGATGCTTCTTCCTCCTCTCTTCCTGCTTACCTGCCCACCTGCCTTCATTCCTGCCTGCACCTTTCCTTTAAAAAGAAAAAAATCCACGTTCTTGTCTAGAAACTAAAGTACTTTAAAATATCATTTAGAGGGTAACTTGGTGGCTTAGGGGTTAAGCCCATGCCTTAATTTAATGGAGCAGTCCACATACAGCCCAAGGACTTGGGTTCACACCCAGGACTTGGAGCAACAACTAAATAAATAAAATGTTTCTTCTTTCTCTCACTTCTGCCTGCCTTCATTCTTATCTGCCTTCCTTCCTTTAAAAAATAATGCTTTAGGCCAAAATATCTGGTTAGAATGCAGACTGAAAAAAGAAGCTAACTCTATGTATGAAACAACTCTGTGAAGCGGGTAGGAGAAAGGGGTGCTGACCCACTTAAGCAAAAGGCTAAAGACGTAAGTACAGCACGTAAGTACTGTACTCTAATTGAAAGTTATTTTCAACAGATGTTATATGTTACCAATTCTGAAGGCACTGTATGTGTATACCAGAAATGACCATTAAATAAATGGACGGTGAATGTTGGGAGCCAGGTAGCTCACATTTGGAGTGGAAGGTTATAGATAAGCAAGGGAGGGGGTGAAGGTGATGACTTTGATCCGGATGCCAGGTGATAATGCATTAGTATAATAAGACATAATTAGCTTGCAGATAGACATAGATATTATCTCAGCCAAATGAGGATCAAGATTAACATCAATAGTGATAATTCATGTTGAGAGCATATATCCTTGATATGAAGCGATCAAGATGGTAGCTTACCTTTGTGGTCTTCTGCCCTCGTCATGAGAAAAAAATCATCAGACAAATCCCAATTAATGGACGTTCTAGAAAACATCTGGTCAGTACTCCTCAAAACTGTCAAGGTCATTAAAAACAAGGAAAGTCTGAGAAACTGACAAGAGCCTAAGTAGATTTGCCAACTAAATGTCAGGATGGCCTCTAGGCTCACTTGTCTTTGGGACAGAATGCTGATAGGGCGGAGGCTCCAGCAGACACCAAAACTTAGGGAAGCATCTCCATGTAGTTATGGCTTCCACCAATTTTCCTGACCCTATGCAGTGTCACAGGCTGAAATTCTTGATTGACATTGCCACACAGAAAAAAATGCTCTCCGTTGTAATAATGGTTAGGAAATTTGGTTCTAGAAAGAGACCTGAATTGGCATCCTACTCCACCATTTAACTTGTTACTTTGGGAAGATCACTAAACCTGTCAGTGTGTTTCTCATTCCTAAAGTAGCAATTATAATTGCAACCACCGTCAAATTATTTGTGAGGATCAAATATGTTAATGTATCTAGCATGCTTGTGCTGGTTCTTGGCACTTAGCGCTCAATAAATGCTAGCTGCTTACTATTGTACTTTGATTCATATGTTTTTCATTTTTCTTTACTACTTTTAGTTGTTCATCTTGGTTGTTTCCCCAACCCTGGATGTGAACCTGGGTTCTTGGGATGTATATGGATGGACTCCACTCTGCTAGAGGCAGGGGGCCCAACAACTGCTCCATGAGGACACACCTGATTAATTTAATATATACATTTCCTCCTGATGGAATTTAAGAAAATTATTATCCAGGTATTAGGAAATCAAAAAGACAAAGTGGGCCACTGAGTTCATCTCAGAGGTGCCCGTTACATAAATGCAGCTACTGCATTATACTGAAGAATCAAAGGAAAGGCTTGGTTTTGGTTTGTTAACAGCTTTATTGAGGACATTTTTCATACCGTAAAATTCATCCATTGGAAGTGTATTATGCTTCCATGATTTTCAAGTAAATTTATATAATTATGCAATCATTACCACAATCCGGTTTTTGGAACATTTCTCTCACCGTCCCCCCATCCACCCGCTACCCCAGCCCCCACCCGACCCCCATTCCAGTTCTTTTAAGCCAATTTGTATTCAACACCTAGCCCCAAGTGACTAACAGCTTTCTGCCTTTACAGATTTGTCTATTACAAGTTTGGGTTTTTTTTTTAATTGGATAGTAAAAGGAGATCGTTCGAATTCGATGCTATTTCGGAACTTAACATTTAAAAATTATCACCAGTTTAAACTTCGCAAGTTATTTATAGCTTTAAATAAGACGGAAATCATCACAATGCAGTCATAAAGCGAAACTCTAAAAGGGGCAGTGGAGGGAAGGTGAGACGAGGCACCAGTTTGGGATAGCTAGAACTGGGATGGTGCTTAGAGCGGGCGACTAGCCTTGTTCGAACCTACTCGGGAACGTCTGAACGCCTAGGGAAACCCAGCCTCCCCTGGGGCGGAACTTCCCGGCCTTCTGGTCTAGCGCCTCAGCCTTCCTCTTGCGCAGGCGCAGTGGCTCCGGGTTGCTGGGCGCCGAGCCGGAGCGGCTGTTCGCATCGATTGGATCGCGCACGCCGAGCGATTGCTTCGGTCTGTTTAGGTATGGCGCCAGCGAGGGAGCTCGGAGGCGGTGGGAACTCGGGCCCGGGTCTCGCTCCGTGCTGACCACGCCCCAAGGCTGAGCGGGCTATGGGGGAGCCTGGTTCCTTGGTCACGGGGGACCGCGCCCGCGGCCGGAGGTGGTGTTTACGGCGAGTGGGGATGAACGCCGAGTGGCTGCTGCTGGAGGATGGAGGCGAGGTGAGCGGGAGAGGGAAGGGCTTACGGGAGACTGTGGCCGCAGGGCCTGAGGCGCCTCCGGGGGTCCGTGGTGTGGAGGAGGTGGGGGCTGCGCGGGAGAAGTTCCAGCCTGCGCGGCGGCGGGTGCGAGACGCTTGCAAACAAGAAAAGATGGCTCCGTGGAGAGGCTGGGCCTGGGGGCGAGCTGCGGCTGGAGGCCACCTGGTGCGACCGGGCCCGGATGAAGGGTGTAGTGGGAGACGGGCGCACCGCACGGAGGACAGATAGCAGTTCGAGCGGAAGGAGGTGGCTAGATCTGGAGGGGACCTTGACACCCCGCTGTTGGGTCGCACGTAGCCCATCGGTGACCCGCCTGGGCGAGGGAACTGCGAGGCGGCGCTGACCCGACTTCCCACCCTCACCTTCCGCCCTGAGTCTGCGGGGGACCCTGGCAGGTCTTCTGAGAAAGTGCTTGTATGAACTTCTCGAGTCTGTTTCGAAAACGATTGAGTATTCGAGGGCATGTCCTTTAACATACTCAAACTAATGTTAAAAAAGGCTTCCTTTCCAACTCGAGGAAAATTGGCGCTTTGGGCGGGACCATGTTTATATTGTTAACTCTCAAAACTGCCTAGTGACACCTCCTAAGGCGGGGTAGGGGTCAGGAATTCAGAAGTTTGAGAGTTCTCACCAGTGGCTACTTAGGTTTGTTGGTGCGGTCGTATATGCCAATTTTAAAAAACAATTTTGAACAGAGGAAAGGTGAATCTCATGTCAGTCGGAGCCCACTTGACCTGGGGTGGTGATTCTAGAAGGTGTATTCAGAGGATTAAGTGTGTCATCAGTTTGGGTGGGTGAGATGAATCAGGGATTGGATTATGGAGAATGGGAACCGTTTGGGTTCTGGAAATAATTTTTATGAAAGACAAAGCTTGATTACTATGTTTATATCTAAATTTTTTCCCCTATAAACTTTATAGTTTCAATTTAGACTCCCAGGTGTTGAGTACTTAGAGTTGTTTGGTGCACTGTAAGAGTCAAATAGTAATGACTTCCTCCCTTAAAGTGTTTATTGGTTGAATGAAGAATGATAATTTTATACAGTGAATGAGTCATTGTATGGATCGTGCAATCCATGCATCTGGTGTGATCAAGGCCAAGATGTGGATTATTTAATCAGTAAGGATTCATATCCAACCTTAAATATTGCTAGATTAGGAGCATAAGAAAGGTTACTTGTATGCTATGGTTTGAAGAATGCCAGGAAAACACCTCTGCCCCCAGTTCTCTCTTCTACCCAGGTGTCCCTACGTGAGTCCACATTTAGGCATTCATTCTTTTAACTTCAGCATTGACCTTTCCTTGCTCTGCCCTTTTCCAAAGCATATATGCCTTTTGACAGTTAACAAATGAAGATACTCCTATCATCTGAATAATAGTAACAACAGCTTTTTTGATATCGAGTTTGGGCTTTCATATATACTAATCTGAGCCCCACATGTGTGCTGCATTCTTACACACAACCCTATAAAATAGTCAGTTGTCAAGTGCTGTCTCAGGTTCAGTTGCTGTGGATTCATTTATGCTGAATATTGTTGTAGCACCGGGAGCTGGAGTGGGAGGTAGGCTGCGGGGCAGAACTAAACCAGCTGTAGTAAGGGCAAGAAGATGATAAAGCACTCCTAGGCATGTTTTTAACTATCGGATTTTCTTTGGGGCTACCTCTCAGGGAAAAACCCACAGAAACCAGAGTGAATGATGTAGTAGGAAGACTGACTTGCCTCACAAGCCTAAATGGAGTAAAAGACCCACAAGTCCTATGTTTTTGCGAGGTGGGGCCTTAGGATATTTGGAACACAGCTTGCAGTATGTTTGAACAGAGCCCTGAGTCTTCAGGATGTATGCTGACAGCATCTGATGCCATTTTAATTATAACAGCAAAATAAAGTTAGTTTTCTGCCTTCCTAGTTTCCCTCACAGTCTCAGATTTCACAGATAAAATAATAAACCAGGTACCTCTCGTTTCATTAAAGGAAATACTATAGTCTAGTCTACCTGAGTGGGGGTCTTTAAACTCCTTTAACCTATCCGGAGTTTGATGGAAAAACGTATAAGAAGTTTTGTTGCAAATTAGCTAGTTCCTAAGCCCTAAAAACAATAGTATCTTCTTTTTTTCTATTTTTCTCCTGTTGCATTTGTTTTTCATGTGAAAGCTTTCTGTCCTAAAAGGGTTGGAAAAAGGGAAATGCTAATTCTAAAGTATTTGCTGATTGGGAAATAATTGTATGCCTAGGAGGAAAGAGATAATGGTGAGTTCAGGTAGGCACAAGACCAATAAGATCAGTGAACTCAAAAGCTTGCAAAATGTTTTTTGTTTTGTTTTGTTTTGATTTTTGTTTTTTGTTTTTTGTTTTTTTTAAAGGAAAGGTGCCAGCAGGAAAGAAGGCAAGTAAACAGGCACACAGGAAGAGAAAGACAGGAGAAGCATTTTATGTACTTTTCATTTGGTGGTTCTCCCCAGTCTGGATTGCAAACCTGGGTCCTTGGTATGTAGGTGGCCTGTGCTTTGGCCAGAAGCAGTTGACCAAACCACTACTCTAACAGAGTACACTGCAAAATTGTTTTAAATAGAAACAACCCCCAACAATGAGTTGTTGCTTTATTGGTACTTGGGTCCCATGGGAAATTTAGTTTGGTGCTGGGATAGCCAGATAAAGCCAGTGCAGACTCTAACCATGGTGTAAGTAAATTTATCTGTAGTACCATGGTAAATTCTAGGACCAGACAGTGAAGGGAAGAACAAAAAAGACTTTCCTTTTTAGATTCAGAGTTCATACGAGGCAGTTTCAGAAAAAAAGCATTCTTCTCCCTTTATTCTATTCTACTTTCCCCAGGCTACCCATGAATGGAACTTTGCTCTCTCCCCTCCAGTATTAAAATGGAATGTGGAGTACTTCCTTTATTAAATGAAACTGCCTAAGTGGAAATTATTACTGAATATGGATAATAGATAAATCCTTTAACATTCTTTTTCTGAAAGATACTTGTATGTATTCAGGGAATTGTCTATAATTACATGAATTTCTGATAAACTTTTAAAGCACCGTAAAACTTCAGACTCAAGATTTTGGTAGAGGAAGCCACCACCACCTTTTAAAGGGGAACAACTCAGACTATAAAACAGTCCTTGATGCTGCTTCGTAGTTTCCGGGATTTTCTATCTTCTGACCTAAGCAGTCACCCACCCTGGACTTCTGGACTCCGGACTCGTCCATTCACTCGTAGATATTTGCTGACCATGCCCAGCATAGAAACATAGTGGTATACAAAACAGAATTAAAAGAAGATAATTTTGGATTATGGTAATAATGTGAAGGAATGCAGTAAGGGGTTGTGAAGACAGTGCCTTTAGGCAGGGCAAACAGGCTAGGCCTCTGAAGAGCTGAAACTTTAAAGACGAGGCATGCCCTGGTGGCCTGATGGATAAGTCTGTCAGGTGTAGTCCACATATATCCCAGGGACCCGGGATTGTGACTTGGGTCTGGCGGGGACAAGCAAGGTGAACAACTAGATAAAATAAATGAGTATTTCTTTCTCTTCTCCCTGCCTGCCTACTCACCTTCATTCCTTCCTGCTCCTTTCCTTTAAAAAAAAACAGCAACCGAAAAACCTTGAAAGATGAAGAGCTCAATAAAGTCCTCGAACAGTCTGAAAGAAGAGTTGTAAGTAGAGGGGACAGGTGAAAAGACCAGGTAGCAATGAGTGTTTTAGACCATGGTGTGAGGTACGACTAAAGAGGCAGAGCGTATTAGGACATTCAAGGCCTCATAGGTTTTGGGAGGACATCTGGATCATTGGAGAATTTTAAGGAGAGAAGGGAAATGATCTGATTTAAAGCATTTGCATTACCACTTCAGCCACTGTATAAAACATGAAGTGTAGCGGTGCTACACAAGAACAAAACATTAACTGGAAGAGGCCAGGTTGTTTGAACTAAGGTAGTGGCCATAGAGATAGAGGGCTCAATTCCAGCCATTAGAATTTGCTGATGACTTGAATATGAGGGTGAGGCACAGAGAGGAATCAAAAGATCTAACTCCTGGGTTTGGGGCTAAGCAAGTGGTTGGATGATGGTATCAGTTACTAGGATGAGAGTTTGTGGGGAGGAACAGATTGATGCAGGATCATGGTTTTTTGGGGACTGAAGACAGGCAAGATTCTGAAAAGGTTTTCAAAGAGGAGCAAAAAGCAGCTTTTGGAAAACCACAGACCATTTTGCTTAATGTTCCCAACTAAGGTGGTAGATGGGTCATGTAAGGGGCCTTATTTACCAAGAATAAGTAGGGGATTTTAGGATGTAGCTCACAGAAGCATTTCATTTCCATCTTCTTGTGAACTAGATTGGTCCATCAGGAAAGTGTGAGTTGTGAAGAGGCTTCTGTGCTGTCCTGTGGGTGAAGTAGTAAATATGGACTCTCGTATCTGTGTAGAAACTCTTGGTTTAACCTCAGATGGTCGAAGGTATACTTAGGTTGTATGGTAGAATGCTTACTAGACTTTCTTGAGAATTTTACCTTTGGCTCTGTCGATTCAAATATTTTTATCTGTCTTGAATGAAAGTACAGAGGGCATCATATTAATTTGTTAAGTAACTCATGACTGGAAGGGATATTGAGTATGTCTGAAGATGGACTAAAAATTCAGAAAGGTCTTGATAAGCTCATATGATAGATTGGATTAACAAGAAGAAATTTAGTAGGAATCAGTGTGAGGTCCTGTACTTGAATCCAAATTTACCAACTAGTTAAATACAGGACAGAACAGACATGACTTGGCATAGCAATTCTTGAAGGAGAGTTAGACCAAGACACTCAGTCATTCCTAAGCCCGAGGATACATTGGAAGCGTGATAGATCTGCTGTGAAAGTAAATGCATCTTTTATGCTCCAGTGACAATATCTAGACCTAGGAAAGTGATACTTGGATTTGGCTATATATTAGTAAATGAATGATGTGCCCTAGTAGCAATTAAGTCCACCGTCTCTACTGGTGAAGTCCACATACATCCCAAGGACCCAGGTTGGCAACTCATGGCCCAAGGTGACTGACTAAATAAAATACATACTTCTTTCTTCCCTTCTACCTGCCTGCCTGCTCTCCTTCATTCCTGCCTGAACCTTTCCTTCAAAACAAAACAAAGGAAAGGAAAGGAAAAAAATTAAGTATTTTTCTATAGCATCTAGGAATAAAAATAAACCACGTGTCTCTTCACAGATCCTGATTAGAATGTCAGAGAGACTCAAACTTATTCCATAGGAGTTAGGCTGAAGTAACTGAGATAGGGTGACGATAAAACAAGACACCGTAGAACTTTATAGTTGTCATGTGGAAGAAGGATTAACAATTTCCTCATGATGCCCATGGTAGAACCACAGCCAATGGATGAAATTTATAAGAAGAAAGATGTCAAATCAGAGCCATAAAAGAGTTGGAGAAGCTGTCCTGTATAGAGTCTGTAGTTCTTGGCAGTGTGTAAGACTGGTTGATGAGGGTGTATAGAAAGAATGTCTCTATCTCTTGGGTGCTGAGCCAGACAGCATTTCAGGATCCTATCTGCCCTGACGTCCTATTATTAGTCATTCCTCAATTAAGCTGTCTCTTACAACTTCCTGCCTTTTTCTACTTGGTAGCTCTCATGGCAGCTGGAGGAGGAGATAGTTAACGGTTTGGGTTTCGTGTAGTCTGGTCTCCTATGTCAAGACGTGGTTGACAGTGTTGTAAAGAACCTCTTTTTCAGCTCAATGACTGTGTCACTTACATTATTGTTGTCTTCCTAGGTGACTATAGGACGAGGATTTGGTGTCACATACCAACTAGTCTCAAAAATCTGCCCTCTGATGATTTCTCGAAACCACTGTGTTTTGAAGCAGAATGCCAAGGACCAGTGGACAATTATGGACAACAAGGTACAGGAATCCATAGAAGCCTAATGACTTACTGAGTTTTTGTTTATTTTCAAATTACTTTTTTTGCATATTTAATAGCAGTACAAAATTCTTCTCCCCTAACCACCCAGCTCCAGAGCCACCCACTTTTGTATGCTGCCAGAGATTAGATCACTAAAATAATTCCTAATGACTTGAATTGAAGTTAGGTACTTTGAAGGGAGCTCCTGAATTGGGGCAGTAGGTCCTGCTCCAGAAAGTAGACTCCGTTACTGGGAGAATTGTCCTGTGTGAGTCAAAGGTCCTTAGGAATCTGATAAAGATTCTGGAATATACCTGTGGCTTAGGGAAGGGGAAGGAGGGAGAAGCTGAGTGACTCTCCTTAGCTCCTTTCCCTCCCCATTCCCTCCAATCAGAGGTCTTTTTAAAAAGTCTATTTTACTTCTTGGTATTCTGAGGAAAATTTTCTTTGAATAAAGGGTTCTGCTTTAAACAAATTTGAAAACCACTGGCTCGTGTGACTACTAAGGGAGGTAAAGTAATCTATAAAACCCAACAATTATGATGTATCTAAAGAAGATACATAAACATCCAGGAATATAGTGAATATATAGACTATGAGCTGAGAGAAATTCTAATGTAAACAGTTAAAGATTGGGAAATATAGAATGTCTAAGGACTTTGTTTTGTACTCTGGTTGGAAGGATTTTAAAGATAACTTTTACAAGAAAGGATATTAAAATGGTTTTGGGATCAATTCTAATGTGGGAGGGGGTCCCCCCGCTACACCTCCAAAGAAGGCTCCGACATCAGCTGCGTGCCCTGTAGTTGAACACAGTTCTAACACTGCCCATAGGGAAAGGGCCCTGTCGCACAGCTCTTCATATGCCAGTCATAAGCCCAGTTAACTCCTGTGCTCCCGACCAAGCAGTGATAGATTGGGTCATTTCCTTGTCTTCAGGCGCTGTTCACAAGTTGAGGTCACTGCTTGTATTCTGACTGGCTATAAATCAGAGGTTCCCATGACCTCCTCCCATTTGGATTTTACTAATTAGCTGGAGTGACTCATGGAACTCGGGGAAACATTTACTATGTTGACTAGTTTATTATAAAAGGGCTACAGATGAACATTCCGATGGAAGAGGTGATAAGGCTAGGTGCATAGGAAGGGCTGTACAGCTTCCAGGAGCTTGTTTCCTGACTCACCTACCACTCTCCTGGCTCCTTGTGTGTACACCAGCCTGGAAGCTCTCCGAACCGCATCCTTTTTAGTTTTATGGATGCTTCACTACATAGGCATGATTCATCAAATCATTGGCCTTTGGTTATGGAGTCAACCTCAGCCTCCCCCCTTTAGAAGGTAGGGGATGGCCTTGAAACTTTCTACCCTCCGTTGCTAGGATAGGTTCCCCTGGCAACCAGCTGTAACCCTCCAGGGACTTTGGGACATTCTGGAACTCACTGCATTAACATAATAAGATCTTTTCTCTCACTGACAAGGAAATTCTAAGAGTTTTTGAAGTTCTGTGCTAGAAAGGGGATACAGGTCAAATCTTTTTTATTTATTTATTTTTTTAAAGCGGAAGGCAGACTGGAAGAGAGAATAGAAAGAAGCACTTCTTGTATTTATTTGTTCATTTTTTATTTGTTTCTCTTGGCCCCAGGTTCCTTGGGCTTTTCGTATTCTTTGCACCAGACCCCAACCACCCGAGAAGCATTTTTAAGGAAGGTAGGATGAGGAGGAGGAAGCACTTTTTAAAGTTTATCTATGAATTTATTTAATTTTATATTTTTGTTGTTCCCCGCTGGCCCCAGGTTTATAACCCATGTTCTTGGGTTTACATAGTCTGTGCTTCAACTGCTGGCTTAGTGCCTGAGCCATCAGTGTTCAGCAGATATCTACATGTATACATGTGTATCTCTGCATAGCTTATAATTCACAGTATCTGCGGAATCCAAAAGCCTGCCCAGCAACCTCATTTTGCATGTGTAACACTGTGAGATTTAAGCTGAACATGGAACCTTAGGAATGATCTAGTTTAACCACTTCTAGCAACAGATGAATTTGAAGCCCAGAGAGGGAAAGCCTTCTCCATAAGCTGACTAGTTAAGTGAGTAAAATGAGCCAGGGCTTAAACTCAAATTTTAAGTGTATATTTTGCCCTGTGTCAGATGCCACCAAAGGACACAAGCAATTTACTATACTGGTTGCATGATTTTAAAAAATTTACTATGCCTATCTAAGACATAACTGCAAGATTTTAGAGCACCTGTGATGACTTTCATCAGAACACTATAGGAAAAGATGTTTTCTTTATCAGAGTTGGCAATCTTGAGAAATGAGGTTACAGTATTATAGAGGTAAGTTAGTTCTCTGCTGCTCCTCTCCTCGATGATGTATACTACAGATGTGCTCCATTTATGCGATAGCACATTTGAGAGATGGGCAGCCACCATCTGACCGACTTTGTGTCCCTTGACCATCAACTTCAGGGACACAGGCAGCGTGTGCCAGCTGCAGACCATGACTGTGCTTCTGAGTCGTGCTACAGCGTTTGCTTTGTACCTTTTCTTCCAGGGCTCTTGTTACTGAGACACTCTCCTCTCAGGTCTCAGGTTAAACATAGAGAGGAAAGGTAGGCTCCTGATTCTTACAAGTCTTTTTCTGTACAATTGACTTAAGCCTCTTATTTTTTTGTCAGCTGGTGAGATAACTGATTTTCGAGAGAAGCTGAGACTGGGGTGTTTTAATAGAGCAGCTTTTCTTACAGGTGAAAGTCCGTCGTTGTCCCCCCCACCCCCTGACGCCCAACCACACACACACATTTTCCTTAGCAGGTGCCCCTTTTCTGTCTGGCAGAGTGCCTTGGCAGCTCTTGTCTGTTGATGAAGGACTTCAATTTCAGGTGCAGGATATTTTTGTTATGGTTATATTTGAAGTCATTCGTCAAATCTTTTCAAATGGTAGATATTTCCAGTAATTCAAGACTGAGACTATAGTCAGTCTGTCCATATAATGGTTTCTCACATGCTAGACTGGCCAGAAAGTGCAGATAGAAAAATTGTAACAAATGTGGGGCTGCCTGGTGGCCTAGTGATTTAAACCAGATGTAGTCCACATATATTGCAAGGTCCCCAGCTTAAGACCAGGGGTCGGGGAAACAACTGATGAACAATTGAGTAAAAAAATAAAGTGCTTCTTCCTCTTCTCTCTTACTATCTGTCTCTGCTTGCTTTCATTCCTGCCTGAACCTTTCTTTAAAAAAAAAAAAAAATGTAATTTGGTTTCAAATTGGCTTCAAACAGAACCTACTAACAGGACTCCTAATTGCACAAAAAACATGGTGGTCATGGTTGTGTAGACTTCAGTTAATTGAGAAGCTCTTAAGATGCTTCATCCTCTGTGCTAATATCCAGCTTTTTCAGAAAATTGGTTGTGTTAAAGTTAGAATCTGATATGCTCTGCGGGTTTCATCTCCAGTGCTTTGAACCTTCTTTCCTTGTATCTTGTTGCTGTTTGCCTGCTGCCTGGTGACTCCTCCCTTTGTCCTTTCATAGGCTGTGATATGTGAAGTCTTTGGTGAGTTACACTTAATGCTTGGACAGTACAGCTTCTGGTCTTCCGGCAGCTGGAGCAGTGGTTCTCAACCTTGTCTCCAGGTGTTACCCTGACCTAGAGTGCTGGTGAACAAGACTGATGAGGTGATATTAAAATCAAGAGCTTTTGTTCATCAAAAGACACACCATTAAGACGGAAGACATTTGCTATAGATAATAGATGAAGGACTTATACTTGCATATATACCACACTCCAAATCGATAAGAAAAAGAAAGATACTCAGTTTTCAAAGTGAACGGCAGCCGGCCTCTTCACAAACGATTGTGTCCGAATGTTAAACATTCATGAAAAGTTGTTCAGCCTCATTAATGATCAGGGAAATGCAAATTAAAGCCACAATGGAATACCACTCTTACCCACCAGAGTGACTAAATTCACTACTAATGATGCTGGGTATTAGCAAGGAGGTGAAGCATGTAGTCCTTTGCTCTAAGCGTGCATCAGTACAACAATTTTGGAAAATTATTTGCATTGTGTATTAAAGTTACATATTTATACACCTCATGACAATATTTTTAATCCCAAATGTCCATCAGCAGTAGGATGGATGATAAACTGAAATGTTCTTATTAAAATGAAGCACTGTTCAGTACTGAATATGAAGGAACTACTGCTGTATCCAACAATGTGGGTGAGTCCCATGAAAGGAGTGAAAGAAGACAGACACAAAACCGTACTTGCGATAGGACGTCATGTATGTAATGTTCACAGCTAGCAAAGTTAATGTGTGATGTTAAGCCTGGCTAGTTATTTGATGAAGGTGGGGAGGCCTTAGTGTCTAGAAGGAGACGCCAAGAGGTTTCTGGAATGCTGATAATTGGTTTTTGTAGTTTTTGTTTTTTATCCTTCCTGGTGCTAAGTCTTAAACCCAGGTCCTTGGTCTTTACATAGTCTGCAGCTTAGCTGCCTCAGCCACAAGGGCACACCTTGGGTTTTTTGTTTGGTTTTCAAATCTCAGTTGTTAAATTGAGATTTTCACTTGGCGAGTATTTAGTTGTACATTTTGATTTGTGCACAGTGTGTATGTCATATTTTCGTAAGGAATTACAATACCAACTGGTGCACACCTGTTAGAATTGTAACGGGAGCATTTTAAACATCGTGAATGAGAATTCAACATAGCACTTTAAAAAACAGTTTGGGTCCTTACAGTTACACACTGAGCGATCCCATTTCTAGGTATTTCCCCCATGAATGTTTGTAGTGACTACACATAGTCACCGAAACTGGAAGAAAAACAACAAAATCTAAGGACTGAATAAGCAAACTGACACATGCACCCCTGGAAGCTACTCAGCAATAAAAATACCAAACTGCTGTTCATGCTGCCGCGTGGACAAATGTCAGTGTCGCTAAGGGAAAGAGGCTGGGCTCGAGGGCACATGCTGCGGTCCTGTCTGTGCAGCATTCCAGGAAAAGGCAAACCTGCGTAGGGCTGACGGCAGACAAGTCGTTGCCTGGGAGTTGGGGGTAGGGGGCGCGGTTTGCCTGCAAAGGGCCCCTCTGTCTTGCGAGAATTATACATTATATGTGTCTCTATATAAACCTGACTTTAAATATCCTGATGCCTAATTCCCTTTCAGACTAGTTAAGTCTGTGGTGATTCAGATACTACTGTTTTCAACATGCCCAGGTGGTTTCACTAGCCAGGGCTGAGTACCCCTGAGCTACGTATACATAAATCATCGGAAAAAGGCAAGAAAACATTACCTTTTGGCTTTGAATTTCCACTGTCCTCAAATGATTAAAAATTCTGGACAGAGATTGAGTTTCGGATGCAGTAATTAGTATATAAGCAATTCCACTTACCCCATTGTTTCCCATTGGTGGTGGCTAAGAGACCTGGGGCAGACCTTTCGGTTATCACTTTATTGTCGCTGACATCGTTCAGCTGTTGCTTATGAAAACACGCATCAAGAAAGGCTTGAACGGAGTGATTTCTTTAAGCCATTGTATGTGAGATCATTTCCTGGGCAGTAACTAGCTATTCATACACCATGGTATTCTCATCCTTTTCTACAGTCACCTTGTGAACAGACCTAACGCAGAACTGGGGTCTAAATTTTACCACTAGGTGTCACCAAGGAGTGACAAATAGGTAAGTGTAGAGGCATCCAAGTATCTAATGTGATGGGAAATTTTGAGAGCGAGTTTTCTGGACCTTAAGGGCTTTGAAGGAAGCAGATTAATACAGAGGTTCTGTGAGAGCTGCAATATGTCTTGAGAGTCTGTCTCTGCTTTTTAGAGATTCCTTCTTTCTAGGCAAGGGTGCTTCAGGAACTTTTCTTTATTTAACCTTTATCTTTGCCTTAAGAGTCTTCTTAAATGTCTATATCATGGCCTTAAGTGGCCTCCTGTGTCATGTTACTGTCCCTGAGACATTTTACCTATGTGTAATCTAAAATTTATTTTTCTGCTACAGAATTGTTCTCAGGCAGATTCTTCTGACCTTCTCCTTCCTTTGTCATTTCCCACATATCGTTTCAGAAGTGAACAGATCTGGTCACTCCCCATAGATTCTCAGGTTGAATAGAAAGGTGTTGAGTGAAGGTGATGGAATAAGCCAGGTTAAGTCCAAGTCAGTGAGTTAGAGCCAGTCCTTCTCTACAGATCTGTTTGTCTTTCTCTTCTTCTCTACTTGAACCAAATAATATAAAACAAGAAACAAAGACCTAGTACTAAACCAAAGCTGAGGTTCAATTTTTACTCCCCCCTTATTCTGTGTGTCTTGTGTTCACGCCACCTATCTCTCATATTTGGGTTTGCTGGGGATTTATTCTAGCTAAAAGAAGATAGCTGTAGTTACCTTCATAAACATAAGCCTTATTAGGCCCTATTCAGATAATGAGTTCATCTCTGGTATGTCACCCAAAGCTAAATCCTTGAAATGGGTTAAAATCCCCACTGTCTCTTCAAACGCTAGATCCTGCATTTGCTTCAAGTCTGTTTTAGAGCCCGTCACCCCCATTTAACCTCTCTTAGCTAACTCAGCTCTACGTTCTATTCTTTTGTATTCCAGACTATACTATGTAATCCCACATTTGCTTATATGTATTCTTGTATCTGCCTTTCCACACCAGCTGCTAAAATTTGTTTTTATGTCTTCTACATTTGATATATTTACCTTACAAGATGTGAAGCATAAAATTTATTGCTGATAAATCACTTGAGCCAGAACATAATAATAGTAACAAGCACTGATAAAATGCTTAGCCTGTGCCAGACATTTTTCTAAGTTATTACATATGTTATCTCATTACATGTATACAAACACCATGAGGGAGAGATGGTTATTATCCTCCATTTTTCAGATGTGCTAATTTGGGCAGAGAAAAGTAAAAAAATGTTGAAGTCACATGACTATTAAGTGATGAAACCAGATTGAAAACTCTAGTTTATAGACAAAACCGGGGCATAGACACACCCTGGTGGAGCAGCGGTTAGA
Organism: Solenodon paradoxus; assembly: GCA_004363575.1. NCBI lineage: Eukaryota > Metazoa > Chordata > Mammalia > Eulipotyphla > Solenodontidae > Solenodon > Solenodon paradoxus. Next base: position 15,709 of record RJWH01003253.1, on the reverse strand, counting down.
CCAATCACCTCCAAAGGCCATAGGCCACATTCCCATGGGTTCGAGTCCTGGGTCCGGAGGAGGAGGTGAACAATCAGTGTGAACAACTGAAAAATGGAAATCCAAATAAAATGCTTCTTTCTCCTCTCTCTTCCTTCTGGTACCTTTCTTTTAATAAACAAAAACAGAACAACAGCAGAAACCAACAACAAAAAATGGAGGCTTACAGAAGTAAATTTGCAAAAGCCATGTAACTACTAACTTTAAGCAGTCAGCTATGAACCTATTCTATCCAAGTCTAGGGCCCAGAGCCCCAGCTCTTCAACCACAAGGTTGTACTGCCCATGGGTCTGGTGCTAGTAATTGGGTCAGATCCCACGTGCAGTTTGACCCCAGAACAAAGTATTGGTGTTCTTCACCTTATGTGTTTGGCCATTCAGCAATGTGTTCAGGGGCCACATCCAGAGAGAGTGCTTACATGACTTTCTTGGCCAGCCTTACTTTTTGAATTTTGTCATTAAATGCTGTTTACTTCATTAATAGCAGTTTTTCCAGTCTTGAGACATTGCCCCCAGTTTAGGTCAGTAGAAGCTTTTCAATTTCAGTTTCTTTGAATGCTGCTACTTTTATTTTATTAATTCACCCATCAGCAAAAAGTGATTACTGCCTGTTAAACAGTTCTCTGTAGAGGCATGAATGTGAAACAGGTTTTTTGCTTATTTTTTTATAAACACTGAGGAATGCTATTTCTAAGGATTGTGTTTATGACCCTTTTCTGTTTGTTTTCAGTGGTTTTCCTTCTGAAAAGATAGGTTTTGCAGCTGATGAACAAAATCCCATTTATTGGAAGGATATCATGAAACTGATTTTGTCTTTCTGTCTCTTTCCCCAGAGTTTGAATGGTGTTTGGCTGAACAGAGAACGTCTAGAACCTTTAAAGGTCTACTCTCTCCATAAGGGAGACCAGATCCAGCTTGGGGTGCCCCTGGAAAACAAGGAGAAGGCAGAATATGAATATGAAGTTACTGAAGAAGACTGGGAGACAGTGTATCCTTGTCTGGCCCCGAAGGGTGACCAGATGGTAGGAAAAAATAAGGGCTTGAGAACTAAAAGAAAATTTAATGTGTGTGAGTTAGAGGGTCCTGAAGCTGAAGGCCCCTCGAATTTGAAATCCAAAATAAATAAAGCGTATTATGAATCTAGTCAGCCTGTGCAGTCACATGGGAAAGGTGAAGTGGTTAGTCAACCCTCTGAAGATTTGAATCCTAAGTTGATTTCTCTTGAGCCAAGTGAGAAAACAACAGAGGCTGCTCATGCCTTCCCTGGTTCCAGAGAAGTCATAGACCTTCATCATAAGAAGCAGAAAGTTTCAAACCCTTCAGCATCTCAGAGCAGCCTAGAACTCATTAAGGTGACCATGTCCAGGATTCTGAAGCTGAAAACACAGATGCAGGAAAAACAGGTGGCTGTTCTGAATGTGAAAAAGCAGACCCAAAAAGGGAACTCAAAGAAAATTGTGAAACTGGAGCAGGAGCTTCACGATTTACAGTCTCAACTGTGTGCAGAGCAGGCCCAGCAGCAGGCCAGAGTGGAACAGCTAGAGAAGACGTTCCAGGAAGAGGAACAGCATCTCCAGGTACCACACAGGAGGAAAGGACCTTAGTGCCCACTGAGGGTGGGCAGGCCCTTGGGAGCCTCTTACCAGAGCTGTTTTGTGGCCAGGAATCAGAAGATGAGCACCAGGGCCAAGGGTGGAATAGAAACAGAACTTGGAGATAAGAGAAGGAGGTTGAATAAAAGTTTAAAGCTTCAGCATAATGATCCAATCAAGAACCAGAGCTGGGGCTGCCAAGATGGCTAATATTACTGGCAGCCATCCAGAATGTAAAGCTGGGGCATCTCAGAGCTGAGGTAAATTCAGAGATGTTGGATGAAGGTCAGGATGCCACAAAATGACAGGACACGCCAGTTAAACCACTAATTGTCCTCATGAGTTATCTGTCTTTGCTCTGTAGCCAAAACCAAATCTGTTAGTCCCAAGGCAAGTGTGGGTCAGTTGGTTCCTCTGCCCTTATACCTGGCAGCTTGTTAGCTATGATGGTTAGTTAACTGCGTAGGAAGTGGAAGACTAGAAACACAGTGAACGTTTGTTTTTCTCCTGAGTAGCCAGCATGGGAGGGGAGGTACACCCTGGCTCAGTTGTTGGGTTGAGTGATAAACCACCTTCCACAGTGCCTTTTGCTGGAAGGTAAAATAATAATGATCCTAGCTTGTCTAGGTAAAGCCAAATGTGTCCCTATCTAAGAGTCATTTGCTTAGATGACAGACTTATATACAAAGCTTCGAGGCGAGAGTTGATCCCTGGTCCCAGCTCAAAATGTCAGTTCCCATCTGGCAGGACCCACACGTTTTACTCCTACCTCCTCTGCTCAGGTAATATTGAATGTCAAGAATTCCCCATTGTTGACTTCAAAGGAAGAAGTCCAATCAGGATTGAAGAGAATAAGCTTTTATCTTTTGTTTACTTTGCTCAGGGCAAGGAATAGCCAGTCGTGTTGGCTTATTTCTGAACTATAAATTTCATTCTGTTCTCTAGCCCCTTGAACTGCACTGTTAGCAAAGGCCATGGTTTCAATAGATTTTTCAGAGGGTGTGCACTGCTTGCCTGTGTGCACCTTTTGGCTTCCCTTATCGAGCCTGGGCTAGTTCCTGAGCTAGTAGAGGGTAGTGTATCTCTGAACCATATTTTGCTGTGTGTAATGCGCTCCTGTGTCTAATGAGCATCCACGTTTTTGGCCCAAACTTTCAGGGAAAAAATCTTTAATTATTTTAATTCAAATTTTTGTTCGTTTACATCTAGGTACTTGTTTTTTATATTATAAAGCAATTTTTGCATTTGTTTTTGACATATTGTAGTACAAACATTTTCTGTAACATAATTATAAAACATAAGAACAGGTACAGGGTACATGAAGCTTTTCTCCCTGTTGCGTCCCCAGTCTGATGACACTCTCTGTGGGAGGAGGGCCAAAGTGTCTCTCAGCAGCTCTGTGGCTATGCTCTTTAGCATATTTAATAACTGTTAGCTTAAAGCATGCAGTGTCTATTTTTGTAAAAATATCAGCTAGATTGCTAGCTCGCACTTGAAGTGCACAAAGAGAAATGTCGGGCTGTTCTCCCTGTGGCCATAAAATCTCATCACCTGTCTTATCACGTCAGATCACTTACTGTCTGGACTGCAAAGCTCTTCATTTCATTTTGTTGCATCATTAGCCAAAATTGCTTTCGTTGCAAGTTTGTCGTAAGTTCAACAAAACCTGTTATCACGTTCCAGGGCGTTGTTTTGCATATGGACATCGCTATTGATTTCTAGAGTTCCACTTTTAACTCATAAGCATAAATAAAGAATTAGAGACATTTGCATAGATTTGGAATCAGAACTACCCAGGTATAATGTGTACCCTTATTTTTCCCTCATAAATTTGGGCCAAAAGGTACACATACTGCAGAACAAAATACAGTACTAAGTGGATGACATCACCAGAGCTGAACTCTTTAAGGGCTCATGCGTACAGAAGCGAGAGTCACTCTTAATATTTGCCCACTTTGGGCGTGCTTCAGGGTATGGCTGTAAAATCTGTTTCCATTCCAAAATAGTAAAGAAAGTCAAAAGGATTGGTTTGAAGGACTTCTCCAGGTATGAGAGAGTTATATAAATTACTCATGGTGAAGTATATTTAGTCTTTCATTAGCTGTGTTTCTCTTCGCCATCATCAAGCCTTAGGGATTTATCATACCCCTACTACTTGTTCAGAAGCCCCTTTAACCCATGCTGCTTCGCGCAGACTTAGTTTTGGGTTTTTTTTGGCAGGGGTGGGGAGGGAGGGGGAGGACGGGTGGGGGCACTCAGGTTGCCTAGCACTGTACTTGAAATTTCAGTGGTTGTAAAGATACTTAATAAATGGTCTTTGCCATTGAGAAATATAGCTTGTTGAGAAGGCAAGGTGTCTTGTACTTATAAAGCAATCAGAAAAGTTCTCAGTCAACATATTTAAATAAGAAATGAGTTGGTGTATGAAATGGGTAGATAATTCTTATAGTGAGGAGGAAGGTCCCAGAGATTCTTGTGGAAGATGCTGGGATAGTGATCGTGAAGTGATCATGGTGTCAGGCAAGGAGGGGCGGAGGAGCAGTTTATGGGCGAGAAGTATTGAAGAGAAGTAGGGTGAGGGGCAGTGTGGCCAGATGAGGGAAGAAACCCGTGGCGCTCCTCTTTTCCACCCTGGGAGAATTTCGTTGTTTGGTGACTCAGAAGCACCTTTTGGGAATCATAGCATTAGCCAGTGAAGGAGACGAGTGCTGGTCCAGTCCAGAGCTTGTCCAGCACAGCCTGAAGGTGACAGCCCTGAGCAGAACCCTGTTTAAGCAGTTAACTCTTAACAATTCAGCATGGAGATCTTCCCGCCACTCCCTGTGCCCTGTCATTGCCAGATGCTCACACTAGCCATCTGCTCTGCTCGTTGCTGTGTTGTATTCCTCTTCTCCCCTCCTTGCAGGGAAATCTTCAATTTTGTCTTTGGCTTTGCAGGATTTGGAGAAAGAGCAAGGAGAAGAGGACCTGAAGCAGCAGCTGGCCCAGGCTCTGCAGGAGGTAACTTATCTCTTGCCACCGTACCAGGATTATAGATTATAGTGGTCTGGGGTGGGTGGAGGTCTCGACTAGGGGTTGGCAGTTTCGGCCACTGCTGCCTCTGCTGCTTGAGCCCGTGCCCCGTGACATCTCCAGTCTGTAGGCAGGGCCAGCAGTAGCTGCTAACACCGTCAGGTGGGAAAGTTAGAGCCTCACAGACAGGCCAGACCTGAAGATGAAAACTTACATCTTCACTGGAGCAGAAGCGCCTCTAGTAAAGATGGGATGGCGCCTGTAGCTGTTAGGAAGCTTTCTGGGGAAGTGGCAGCACCTCCAGAAGGGTAAGGGCAGCGGACGGGAATTTTCAGGCTATGACTTGGCCACTAGGGCCTGTAAAGACGTCTGCTAGCTCAGTATTCCTGAGCTGAAGCCATCCAGAAACCATCTGAGTTTTGGGTGAGGTGGAGAATGTGCAGTTTGACATCAGCAAAACCTACTGATTTACTGGAAAGGCAAGGCTCACAGGAATAAAACTCGTAAAAAAATTTCCTTGTAAAAAATTCATTTCATTTAACTTGACTACCTTTCTCATCTGATTTTTTTTTTTTTGTAAGCTCTTATGCATCTTTAAATCCTGCTTTATCTTCTTTCTATCTGTTACGTGCTTGAATTAGTAGTTTGATGCTAGTTTAGTCAGGAGGTTAGTGGGATGATTCAAGGTTGAGAACAGTGAGCAATCACATTTGAATTTGTTCAGGATAATTTATCCTTATGTCATTTTATTGTAGACCTTCTTCCCAGTCTTCTTAGTGGTTAAGAGTCACGTATTATTGTAAACTTGGGAGGGTGCCTGCCTTGATTTCCTTGAGTGGTACACAAACCACTTTAGAAAGGATTAGGTGAAAATTTAATCAGTGTTTTTGTTAATTTTATTTTCTAAGCTTAGTTATTTTCTAGAATGAGAGGGGAACCATGTTTCTTATTTTGAGCTTTTTTTTTTTTTTTTAATGGAAAGGAGCAGGCAGGAATGAAGGCGAGCAAAGGTAGGGTAGGCAGAAAGAGAGAGGAATAAGCAGCGTTTTATTTATTTTATGCGGTTTTTCATCTTGGTTATCCCCATCCCCCCTTCCCCTCTCCCTCACCCCCCAGCTCCAGGACAGGAACCTGGGACCTTGGGATGTATGTGACTGCCCAAACCCTGCTCCACCAGGGTGCGCCTAATCAGATATTGTTTTGAAAAGAGTAAGTAAGGTTCTGCTGGGAGGGATCATTGAGTATCCTGCACCCATAACTCCTCACCCCCTCCTGAAACAACAGGAAATGACACTGTTATTGAGGACTAAGGTCATGGTTTTATTAAACACATGCCTCTGAGACTTAACCTCTTTCAGCATCATCAGTGGTTGCTTTTCCATCTACCCTATTGGTCCCTCTGAAACTGTTCTCTTTTATTTATGAGGCTCATGTGAAAATTGCATTTACATAGAGCTTAAACTTTTCTGAATACTTTAATAGCCATTATTTCATTTTCTTAACAACATACCCATTTTCTCGTGTTATAGATAAGAAAGTTAAGTGGTCAACATGAGTCCTCGGGCCTTCTGACAAAACTGTTTTGGGAAAGAGACCACAATTGTTATAACATTTGTTTCTTGAGTAATACCTTTTCAAAAAACACCTTTAAATCTCTTCTTTAAAAAAGGATTTAAGGTGAGATTTAAAGTATAAGCTATACTTAAGCATGAGGGAGCACAGGAATTATGTTTCAGCTTGAAACCTCTTGACATTCGGTGTAGGCAGTTAGTCAAAGCGAGTAAGCTATTAGCTCTTGGACACGCCAGCTTCCAGAAGACATAGACGGGGTCATGCCTTGTGAGTATGTAGTATGTGATTTGTAGAATAAATAGGTTAGAGGTCTTTTTTATTTCAATGAAAGTGATTGTCTAGTTTCTCTGAATCTCATTTCTCCCTGATTATTTCTTAAAAACCACTCTCAGTGCTGGATAGCCTCAGTACTAGTTGTTGAGTATTCATTCCCAGAATCACTTGGGTGGCTTTTTAGAAATACACATTCTTGGGCCCCATGCCAATTCCACAAATTAGATTCTGGAATGTAGTGTCACTTCAGTTGATTTGAGGACCGCTGAGACTGGGTTAGTTCCAGAGAGATTAATGGATTTGATAGCCTTCCTCCTGGTCCTTTTTCTCGAGGTGGGGGCGGGACAGGTAAGTGGAATGTCCTGAAGGAATGAAGGCATTATTTTGAAATTTCCAATCCACCGAGCCCTTGAACTGAAGCTACTAACAGGGAGGAAGCAGGCATGGGAGTGGTAAAAGGAAGGACGCAGTGTAGCTCATCTTGACTATGTATGTTTCTGTGTTTCTGTAGCACCGTGTTTTAATGGAAGAACTAAATCGCAGCAAGGAGGACTTTGAAGCAATCATTCAAGCCAAGAACAAAGAATTGGAGCAGACCAAGGTACTGGAAAGAAGATGGAGGTTTAGATTTTGGTTAGTACATGCAACCCAGCATTTTCAACAATGCAAGGGTTGCTATGGTGAATGAAGAGATTATGACTTCCCTGCCCCAGGGGAAATAATCTGTAAAATTATTCAGGCCTACAGGAGCTTCTGAGTGTAAGACAACATCTTATTTCCTTTCTTCAGCCTAGTCCTTTGTCTATGCTTTGTTTTTTCTCCTTTGTAAGTTATGCTTAGTCATCTGTGATAGATACTCCCTTCAGAACATTTCACTGATACAGGCTAAGGAGTCAGGTGAAAAATAAATGTTCATGCTGATACATTTATGTGACACACACCGCCCCCCCCCCGCCCCATCACATCAATGGAGCTCTTGAATTAGAGGTTAAAACTCAAATGCCCCTAGGAATCAGACTGGTAACAGAAGTGTGAAGTGGGCTGGGTGTCTGAACACAGAAGGGAGCTGTGAGGGCAGTGACCTGCTGGCAAGGGGTGCTTGCCCACCACCCTCACTCCAAGAGGCAGCTCTTCTCTGCTGCAGTCAATTGCTGACATCCATAAATACAGGGCCAGTGTTGTCAGAGCCTCTGAGTTTTCTACAGAGCCTAGAAATCAAATGTTGGTGTGAAATACCCCAATTTTTAAATACTGGCCACAAGTTCCTTTTTTGTTCTGTTTTTTAATACCATAGGGCCAAACTAAACAAGTCTGCAGGCTGGATCCAGTCCATAGGCCACCAGTTAACAGCCTCTGACCTGAAATTAATACCTGAGGCTGTCTCCTCCCCATATACAGACCTGGAGAAGAGTACAAAAAGAAGGACACTCCTTTTAGTTGGTTTGATATCCTTATCCTGTGTTTTAAGTCTTCCCCAACCTCCAAGAAACCACTCTTATCTTTTTAGACCCAATAATCCATACATTTTCAGGGAACTTGACTGTAGTTAGAAATGGGTCCAGATTCTCTTCACTGCCCTAAGCTGTCTGATAGCATTTGCTTTGATGAGAAAAGAAAGTAAAAGATGAAAAAGAAACATCCACTCAGATATACCCAAAATGGCGTTTGCTCTCCCCCACAGGGAAAGCCCTCTGATGCTTTCTGTTTGGGGGATAAAGTGCTAGCTTAAATAAATATCTGTTTTAAGAGAGCATACTGAGGATTCTCCCTGAAAAGCATTTCCACTAGGGTCTGACCTCTTGGGGAAAGCACAGAGAAATGTACGGTAAACCTCTGCAGGAGTAGGGATTGACAAGCATAGAGCTTGGGGTCTGGAGGTATTTTTAAGAGGCTGCTTCCTGCTTGCTGCCTCCAAGGAATATAGGTATTAGCCTTATTTCATAGAAGAGGCAGCTGTGAAAAACACAGGGGACCTTCTAAACTAATTTAAGCTTCCTGTCTCTCTGGACTTTTCTTCATTATCTTTTTTCTTATTCAGTGAGTTCTTGGCTGTTTGGGATGATTTTATATCACTCGTGGACTGCAGTTAGCTAGAGGATACTTGATGCCTCCTTTTGGTCTTGGGTGGTTGGTGGGAGTTAGTGTGCCGACTTGTTCGTTGCATTTAGTAAATTTTGGGGAGGGAGATAGTGGTTTCAATACAAATACTGAAAAAAGTGGAGAGGAAGGAAAGGCACTGATGCAGTGTGCCCTGTCTTGAAAGCAGTTCTGAGAAACTGTAACCCTTAGGGAAAATGTTGTATTCTTGTGTTGTTGGGCCAGAGTGAATTTTAATTTAGGTTCCTTCTGAATCCTACTCCAGACAATCAACCCCACTCCCTGTCCTGTTTCGCATTCTTATTGGTTCTCCCCAGTGACAGGAGGGGTTGTGTATCTTTGCAGGAGGAGAAGGAGAAGGTGCAAGCCCAGAAGGAGGAAGTTCTTAGCCACGTGAACGACGTGCTAGAGAATGAGCTTCAGTGTATTATCTGCTCAGAATACTTCATCGAGGTAATTATGGGCAGTAGCTCATACTTTCTTGCTCTTCCCACCCTGAATGGCGCCTGGGCTATGCAAGCTGCTTCAGCTATAGGGAAATATTCCTAAGAGATTTTCTTTTTCTTTTAGAAACGTATTGTGACAATTTTACAGCAACATGAGCTCTAGAAGTGACTATTTCTCGTTTGATTTTATAGTCGTCTTTCCCTTTATTGTTCATTTTCTTACTTCATTTGTTCTTTATTATTTTGGTATAGCCAACATTTTAGCTTCTGAAAGTCCCCTGTTTCTTGGTGATGAGGAAACAGTCACTTGGCACTAGATTTTTAAGTATCAGAATAAAGCTGCTTAATAAAGCCTCTTTCTTTACTCCAAATCAGCCGAGTTGTTGAGAGTGGAGTGTCATGTAGCTTTTAAACAGGCTAAGTGTCACTGATGTGTGGTCACTTAAGGAATTCAGCAGCCATGTAGAACGTATTTCAGGGATTCTGAGGAGGCTCCTTAGGATAATGAAGCGGCTCTCTCCTAAGTTGCCATTTGATATTTTGTGATATTTTTGCAGACTCTTATTTTTCACAAATTCAACCATTTGTTACTAGTTCATCTGACACCACAGGTGTTGGGCTCAGGTTGTTAAATGACAGTGCCTTTCAGACTCCTTTAAATAGAAAAATGTATATACACACTGCTTCCCTTTTTTCAGGTTGTCTTTAGAGAGGGCTCTTCCAGAGGCTAGGAAAGTGGTTTTGAAATGAGCAATGAGGTAGCCAATGTGGAGCATCTGAACAAACATAAGAAACAAACAACTTGACCTGCGTTTTGTTTACAGCATTCCACCTGACTTTTTCTCTGGTCACCTTTTCAAGTCAGTGATAGAGGTTTTATTTTATTCGGACAGGTATTTAATCCTGTTCATGAGAGTTTATCTCATCTAGTAAATAATGCCTCTGAGTTGGCTTTCCCTGTGTTGGTCTCAACCTGGCATTTGAAAATTTCATAATTTATTATTTTCCTCTATTATTCTAAAAGCAGGAATGAAGACTTTTGGGCCTTAGAAAAGGTTGCATCTTAGGAGATATATATATATATATATATATATATATATATAAACAAGAGTAATAGAATTATTTATACTCTTGGGAGTAAAAAAGGGCCCTGGCAGAAATCTGGCCATTGGTATTACTCAGAGGATCCCCTAAATCCAGGATTACTTATGCTTTTTCTCTCTACATGGGCTTATTTTGTCAGGGGTTCAGGCACTGTCAGTGAGCCTGTTAAATTTTTTCCAATTTTAGATCTTTTTCCCTGGTCTAAATTAACTTTAGTTTTTTTAGTTTGTTTTGAGTAGAAATGATACCTCCTACCTTCTATAAATAGAATATTCAGTATGTGCTCCCCTTTGTATATTAAAATTGAGGTCCTAATTCACCATTGGGACATGTTTGTTTTTCATAAGGGAATTAGTGATCCATCGGTACTAAAGGTTCACGCACTTAACTAATCCTGCGCATGTCCAGTGACATTTTTTACAGGCTGTAACTAACCCCACGTGAGCACAATGGTCTGATTTAGACAAATCAATCTACATGGGACTTGAGTATATGAACTTTGAGAAGGAAAATTGTCTAGCATGAAACTTCCCATTCTTGAGAATGATTCAATGCCCTTTGTAAGCCTTTCAGATGGGATTATGATTATTTTTCATTTGGCCTTGAACATTAACTGTTGTACTAGTTTTGAGACCTTAACTACCTGGAAAAGTAAGTGTGACAGTTCTCCTATGTTTGTTCACATTCCCATCATAGGCCGTCACCTTGAACTGTGCCCACAGTTTCTGCTCCTACTGTATTAATGAATGGATGAAACGGAAGTTAGAATGCCCCATTTGTCGGAAGGACATCAAGTCCAAAACCCATTCCCTGGTTCTGGACAATTGCATTAGTAAGATGGTAGATAATCTGAGCTCAGAAGTGAAAGAACGGCGAATTGTTCTCATTAGGGAACGAAAAGGTGAGTGGATGTGAATGAGATGGTGAGTCCCTCCAACAAAGATCCTAACAAATTGGCAGATATTTTTTGGTTGGGGAAGATAAATAAATGATTCTTGAGCTAAGGAAGCATTGGAAGAAAGGAGGGAAAACAAAGGGAGTTAAAAATGATAGATATATGAGGAAAAAGTTGAGATCGCAAGGAAGGAGGGAAATGCTTAAATATATGTATGTGCCTTGGCTGTTAAGGAGGGAGGTGAAAAAAAGATGTAATTAGAAAACACATGGTCCACAGTTTGCTATTTTGGTCACTAGGTGGTGCTGTTGTTCAAGATGGTTTAGTGTCTCAGGTGTAGCAAAAACCTTGGGTTGGGTTTCTAATAAATTATAAATGGAATGTATATGTGTGGAAGATCCACATTTGGATTATCTAAAGAAAACATATCAGGTTATTTCTATGAGTCACAGCTTAACTTCTCAAATTGAGTATAATGTTAAGCCAAAGAGGGACCATTTTAATCCTACTGTGTTATCTTTAGGGATCCTAATATATTTACCAATAAGTCTCCAGTCAGAGTTTGGATAAAGAGATTGGGAAGGGGTTAGCTTCCATGGTGAACTCCCATAGTCTGTTCATCTAACGAAGTGATCTCATCACGTTTGGGGCCTGCCGTGTTGAGGGTTACAGAGCCACTTGGAGACTTGAATGTCCTTGTGGCAAAAGAATGTGTCCTGGGGCAGAGCACAAGGAAGTAACAGCTGGTGAGGATTGATTATTGGGCAGGGATAGGAGTACATGAAAGCACGGTGGATCTGATGATCACGTTCAGTCCCTTTAATAATGCAGTACCTTCTGGGAGAGTTTCAGAGCCCAAGTGCTGCAGTGTCGATTGACTGCACATATAGACCAGTTACAGAAAAAGAACCAGAAGCTCTGCCCTTAATAGGTGCCCACCCCTAAGCCATTGGTAACCTGTCTTTTCATGTGCCCCTTTAGATAGACCTTCCTCAAGTCCAGAGAAGGTGAAAACTTAAAAGACACACTGCTATGAATAGGGCCTCAGTTCATTGTTTCTTTCCCATGCCCTTTCAATAGATGCCAGTTTGAGTAGGGCCGGCAATCTGATGCTGATTTGCAAGCAGCTGTGGTATGGAATTGGCCCTCCGATGGTCAGCCAGAGCAGAGGCAGCGAGCCTGTCATAGAAGCCAGGTGGTATGGGTGCTGATCGGGAAGTGTGCTTGAGCCTATTCTGCCCAAGGAGGACTGTGACCTGTGGGAGGTGGGGTGACGCTCAGGTGGGTGTTTGCAACCAAAGTGTCTTCCACATTTCTGTGATATTGGATTTTGTGCCCAGTTTTGAACTTCACATTTTTTACCTCCCAGGAGCCACTTGCTTCTGGCAGAATCCCCTTGCTCTTCCTCTCCACCTCCCATCACCCCATAAACATTCCTAGGAACATCACAGTACTCACCGGAGTAAAGAGAAATAAGCATCGTGTCAGCTCTCACAGTGCTCCATCTGTGGAGCAGACAAGAAGGCAAGTAGGTACAGTACTGAGTTTCACAGCAGCGTGCCCAGAAAACTGCAGGGAAGGCACTCGGTTTGGCCTGGCCTGGTAGAAGGATGGGCGAAAGGTCCATAGTAGAAGGGCCATTTGAGCCAAGTCTTAAAGGTTCTTTAGAGGCATAGCTTTCCAAGCACAGGAATCCAAAGCACAGAGGCATGAGAAGCAGTGCCCTGTTCCTAGTAGCACCCCGCCAGCCACCCTGCCTCACGGCCCACACCAGACGTAATGTCTACCGGTGACAGAGCAGCGTGAGGACTTAGGAAATGTCTCCTGAGGCCTGGAAAATGCCCTCTGTTTCCTTCCCTCTTCCCTTTCTCAGAGGAACGGTGACCTGAGAACCCAAATTTGACCAAGGTCAGCCTTTGAGCAGACATGGACTGGGTCTGAGGGTGGGGAACACCCACGTACTTTCTTCACCCAGCCTACTAACTAGGTTCCTCCTCAGATAAAGTACAATTCATGGCTTCATGCAGCATCAGGAACAGGAAAGAAAGGCTCCATGTCTTAAGTTCACCTCCGACTTCCCTTACACAGAGTTAATTCTGCAGAGTAAATAATATCAGTCACTCCCTGCTTCTCTCCAAGGCTAATGAGGGTACTTCTCTGCCTTTTTGGTAACACCTGAAGCCCACACAGTACACTAATCAGCCTCCCTGTTGCAGTCATTGGCTGTGAGCAGGCCTGGCACCGGTCTGTTTCTGTACTTATCGCAGCGAGTGCACCTTTGAGGTTTTCTCTGGAGACGGACAGAAGGTTCTGCTGCGGGAAATGTGCCAGAGCCATCAGCAGTTCACTGGGCTGCAGTCTGGGGTTTAAAGAAAACTCAGTTCAAATACACACCAACCTTCCTTGCCAAATGAAACCTGGTCTAATTCCCAGTGTGTGGGAATTTTAAAAAGGGCCAAATTTAGAATTCTGCAAACTAGGATTGGCAAGCCTATTGTCAAAGTTCTGACACTGGCAGGACCATTTCCTCCTGGGCGGGGCTTGCTCTTTGCACCAGTTTGGGGAGAGAGCCCCGCCTGTCTGTGGCGGTGTGGGGCTGTGATTTCCCTGGAGCAGCCCCACTGCAGGCCGCCCTGGCTGGTGGCTGTCTCCAAGTTCCACATCCTGTGGCAGGAGGACCGCCTCGTGGTTAACCACGGACCCTGTGAACTCAGGCTGCGCTGCAGAGAGGTGCAGAATGTTAGCAAGCCGTGCTGGTGTCGGAGGTGCTCTGGGACTGTGACAGATAACGAACCCTGTAAGTGCTCGTCACATGAGTAATTGTGGCTCTCTGGAATACTGACATGAGCTTTTTCTGAAGGGAAGAAAGGTTTGACATCCTCTACAGAGGATGCATCTGGAGCTGGTGGGGTGCTGGCACAGTCTGCTGTCACTTGCTCCCCTCCCCTGTTTGTTCTGTTCTCATTAGATATTGGTTGCTTGACAAGAGTGTTAACATCCTCCCTTTTTTGCTTTCCCTAGCAGTTCTTTGTGTTGCGCTCAGAAGAAGAAAGCAAATTATCTAGAAATAAAATCTTGTTGGTCCTTTAGAACTGTGATTTTCAGTTTAGGGGCTTTTACAAACTACGTTCATTCCCCAACTCCCCTGACACTGATAATGAACTGAGGCTGCTGGTGGGAGTGTGCTGTGGCCTGCAGGCGTGCCGAGACGGGGAGAAAGATTTATTAGCCACAGCTTTCCTGCACCTGAGACGGGGTTTCTCCACGAGTTGGGGGGTCTCTAAGAAGACTGGCCTGGGTCAGACACATGCCCTGTGGCTCCAGCCATCTTGTAGGCTCGGAGGAGGGAGATTCAGACATGAGGTAGGAGAAACTGGAGTCTGGGAGAGTATCTGCCTGCACACCTGGAAGGCGCTCTCTGATACTACCTGTCCTCCTTTGCTGGAAAACTCTTGTAAGGAGTAGGAGGAAATTCCTGGGTAGCAGGAGCAGTCTCTGGCAAGTCGATCTCATCTAGAGAGAGTGCTTGTTAGTAAGTACTTTTGATCTAGCCAGTCCTGCCGCTAGAGAACCTTGAGATTATGTGCATGAAGTCAGCATGCCTGCCTGGAATAGGGTGCTGTTTTGTCTGAGGGGAAATGATTCTCAGCAAGGCTGGTGCAGGGTGGGGTGTCCATGCATGTACACAAATAGTATATAATAACGGACTTTAAAAATCCTTTACAGCATTGTCATGGCGTAGGAAATGAGCCCACTTCTTACTAGAGGCTTTTATTTCTCTGTCATTCTTACCCCCCATTTTTCGCACCTCCTTTTTCTCCTCTCTCCTTTGTCTCTTTGTCCTTCCTTTCCTTTCCTCTTAAGGGATGTCTCCCTCATCCCCCTTATCAGCAGAACATACAGTTGGAAATGACAAGGGCAGCACAGGAACTGTCACCCAGTGGGGGAAGGAATTTAGCAGGAATTAATTGGCAGGTATGGATTAGCAACCCAGGAAGTCGTCCTAAACCTCTCTTTTCTTACTGACCCTGTAGTCCTTGGGGTTTCTGAATGGTCCTTTTATCTGGAGATCAAAGGCCCATTCCTGACTTCGGTGCTTTGTGAGGAGTGTCTTCCGTTCTTCACAAAAGCTGCTGTCTCGTGCAGGTGCCCGGGGAAACCGTCCCGACAGGAGGGGGTCTTCCTAGATTACCACTATGAGGACTTCAGTTAATGCACCCAGACTCGCCCTACCCCAGTCTGAGGGAACCCCGCATGCCAGAGAACAGATCTCGGGCTGACCCTGACGCCCTGCCCTCCCCTCCCAGTCAGGCACGCTGGTTACCACCCACCCACTGCTGCCATGTTGTATAGAAGGGGAAGGTCAGCACGTTGGCCAGGGTTTCCTGTTAACCAGCAGACAGAGGAACCTGAGTGTAAGGTTTTTCTGGGCTCCACGAGGAGAAAAGCTCAATCAGACAAAAAATGTCGAATAGCCAGAGCTTTACTGGGGTTTGCACACCCGGGCGAAACTCCCAAGTCCGCAGAGGGCCGGGAAGTTGCGCGCAGAACAAAGGGGGACCGGCTCTTTAAGCGGAGGAATTTTGCGGGCTTCCCATATGGCGATCGGAATTGGCCCTGTGAATCCAGGTGTGGGGGTTGCATCCCTTATTCTGACGTCATCCACCCCCCCACCCCCCC